>VDFB02209197.1:0-22400 GCA_007258455.2 Sequoia sempervirens | reverse complement strand
ATGACAAAACAAACTAAAAAGCAAAATCCAATTAGGGGTCCCCATTTGCAATGGGCGATAGTGAAAACGCCACAACAAGTCCATGATAGTCATTAAAATTCTAAACATTGGCAACCAAGAATTTAAAATAAAAAATCGTAAGTTTCAACTTGCACTAAGTCAATGAATGGAGAAATGAAGCAATGTTGATATAGAGATTTTATTTTAAGTTATGATCATTTGAAATGTACATACCCGAAAGCTTGTGTAGACCTGCAAAGCTTGAAAACTTGAATGGAATCTTGAAAGTCTGAAATCGTGTACAATGTAGAACTGCAAAATCCCAAACATAGCCCTAAAATCCATTTATAACAATCAAAGCATTCCCTAGCTGTCACTCTAGTTGTTTGTCAAAGGGTTCATTCACAAAAGGAGTAGAAAAATGAATTTCATGTCATATTTTGGCACTTTATCCTTGGTTGAGTTTTCTAGAATCACAATTTTGGCAAGTTTGTGTGATTTTTGGTGAGTTTTACTCAACAATCCACAACGATTTTTAAAGAAAACTTAGCACCAAATTTTACTAGTGATTACTTGTTTCATTTTTTTCCCAAGGGAGTACTTAGGTTTTTTAAAGTATGGAGATAACAATACTAGATGTCAACATTGGATACAATAATATGTGCAAATGATGGAACTAAAGATTCAAACAAGTTGTGAGTGAGAAGTGCATAAAACATATACGTAGGCACCAAAACAAAACGATTAGAAGTATGGACAACATTAGATTGAGATAAAGTACACAATCCTCACACACCATGACAAAGAAAAAAATATAGAATCAAATGTCTTCATCAATTGATATTCATATGATATTTAAGGTCTCCATGCATAGTTCTAACTCATATATGATCTAAGAATAGACATATGGTGGATATCCATGGGCAAGGCAAGGAACTCGTACATGTAGGCAAAAGAAGGGCTATTGCAAATTTTTTGGGGCAATGCCGCAATGGTCAAGGATTCAATAATCCTCCCAGCCCAATTTTTTTTTAAATTTCACTTGGATATTGTTGTAAAGACACAAAGTGGTAAAAATATTTTATGTATTTACAATGAGAGCAAACGCTCAATAAATAAATTACAAGGATATACAGAAATAGAAAGTTTCTAAGAGAAACTGAAGAAGATCGATAAAACGATCTTATCAGGAATATTACACTAAAATACAATATTGAGCATTAATAAATTAAATAATAAATATTATTTTAATGCCCTCCCTTAATGTTCAATCTGTCAACTACACCAATATGCCCCCTGAATTTTACAAAACTTATTTGGACTGAGTGACTTGGTGAGAATATCTATTGTCTGCTCCTCTGTCGGAACATACAACAACTGAATTGATCTGTCTTCAACAAGCTTTCAAATGAAGTGATAATGAGTTTCCACATGCTTGTTTCTTTCATGGAAGACTTGATTTTTGGCAAGTTTGAGAACTCCCTAATTATCACAGAACAGGGGAGTCAGACTTGCTTGAGATATTTGCATATCCGCAAGCATTCGGCGAAGCCAAACTGCTTTACAAGCTGCCTTAACTACTCCCCGATACTTTCCTTTTGTCGAGGAGAGAGCCACTGTTTGTTGCTTTTTACTAGTCCATGTGACTGCACCAGATCCCAAATTGAACACATACCTAGATGTTGATTTCCTGTCATCGACCGAACCTACCCAATTTGAGTCTGTGAAGCCAGAGAGTCTAGGATCGTGACTCCTAGTGTAAAGAAGTCCATAATCAGAAGTACCCTTCACATAACGCAACACACGCTTTGGTGCTACCCAATGATCAGCCTTGGGGGCTATCATGAAGCGTGAAATGTAGCTCACTGCAAAACTGAGGTCAGGTCTAGTGGCAGTGAGATAGATGAGGCTGCCCACTAGTTGCCTAAACAAGGATTCATCTACTACAAGTGAGTCTGATTAGCTGACAACTTGAGCCCTTTTTCCATGGGTGTGGAGGCAAGTTTGCAATCCTGCATTTGGAACTTATCTAGTAGACTTCGAGCATATTTGGACTGGAAGATGAATATACTGCTCTTGGTTTTCCAAACCTCAACACCTAAATAGTAATGCAAAAGTCCCAAATCTGTCATGTCAAATGTGTTGCACAAATCCTGTTTAATCTCAGTGATCAAATGTGTCGAGCTGCTAGTAATGATCAGGTCATCCACATAGACAACAAGAATAAGAATATCACTACCAGTATGTTTGACATACAAATTAGAGTCAGATGGACTCCTCTGAAAGCCATGATCTGTGAGACACTTGTCAATCTTAATGTACCAAGCCCGAGGAGCCTGTTTTAGGCCATAGATTGCTTTTACCAGTCTGCACACCTTGTGTTCTTTACCGGCAACCTTGAACCCTGGAGGTTGCATCATGTAGACTTCTTCCTTCAACTCATCGTTGAGGAAAGCACTCTTAACATCCATCTGATGGACTTTCCAACCAAACTGGGCTGCTAAGGCAAGGACGAGCCGAATGGTACTCATCTTGGCTGTAGAAGCAAAAGTCTCCTCATAGTCAATGCCTTCCTTCTGTGAGAACCTCCTAGCAACGAGACGAGCCTTGTACTTGTCATGGGTTCTATCAGCTTTGTATTTAACCTTATACACCCATTTGCAGCTAATGGGCTTCTTCCCTGGAGGAAGATCAAAAGGACCCAAGTGTGATTCTTTGAAGACTCTAGCCTATTAGAAGGATTGTCATTGATGTCAAAATGTTATATAGAGAATTAATCTTACAATAGAAACTCTTGATTTTATATAGGTATTGAAGTTGTACAATTCATCATTGAGCTTAATAGAGTAAAATCTATGGAGTGAGATCAAAATTACAAATCAGATAAAGCTAAACCTCAAGCCACAAATCGAAATCATGATGATTTCCTAGATCGAACTCCGACAGATTGAAATCATTGAAAACCAGTTTGAATTTAAAGAATGAAGTATAGTCAAAACTATGATGTTGAAGCCTCGATTTAAAGAAAGACAATGTGTTTACACAGATTGAACTCCTTCAGACTGAAATCATTGAAAACCAGTTTGAATTTAAAGAATGAAGTATAGTCAAAACTATGATGTTGAAGCTTCAATCTAAAGAAAGACAACATGTTTACATCAAAAGCTCACTACCCAGCCAACCACGACAAACATTTATTAAGAAACTCGTTTCTGAAGGAACACGGATTAAATCACACATTTGTTAAGAAACCCGATTTAATCAAATTGGTTAAGAAGCACAAATTAATCAAATTAAAGATAAAGATTAGTCAAATCTGAAGCGGTTTCTTTAAGGGAAAGAGACGGCCTCAAAAGATGTGATTAGAAGAAAAAGATGTGACTCTATGTAAGGACGCGATTAGAAGACAACAAATTTCTGAAGCATCATGACGAATTCTTGGTAAAGGCGTGGGCATTTTTCAAAACGTCTTCTATAATAATAAAATGATAAATCTGTGTTTAGTCTGATAGACGTGTTCTTTCACTAAAGAAATATCAACCCTTCATTAAGAACAGATTTGTTTTCTCAAAACAAAACTTCCAATAAGTGTTTTGAGGAGAGATGTCTTTTGAAAGAGTTATGCGATCAAACAGCATGACCATTCATTAAGGATTGCAACAATTGAGTAACTTATATATGACGCATCAAAATTATTTTTGTGGTGTGGTTGTTTTTGAAGATTAGCAGATCAGTCTAAGATTCCCATCTCCTTGTGTGGGCTTAGAGTGATATCATTTATCACATAGAGCAGATTGGAGAGTTGGGTTTGTGCAGATCAGATTGAAGGCAGTCTTACATCCATCAAGTCAAGGTTTGATACTTTGCACTAGGGGTAGGTGCTCCTTGTAGGTAGGTGCCTACTAAATTTGTAAAGGTCTAGGTGTTCTTTGTAGGTTACACTCTACTAAATCATCCTTTTGTAAATCTGTAGGTTGGTGCCTACTTTGAAAAAATATTATTTCAATAAAGTTGTGTCAACTTGGGGAAATTGATTCATATCAAAAAGTTGATTGTAATAAGTTTTGAAAAAGATTAAGAAATAAAAGTTTGTGATTGATTTACTGATTCACCCCCCCTTCTCAGTAAATCTTTTGTGCTCTTCAATTGGTATCAGAGCAAGGTCCTTCTTGAAAGCCTAACTGCTTGAAGGAGATCCTTAAGAGCACTAATGGCAGATCATAACAACACAGTGAAAGCACCCATCTTTGATGGGACTAATTATGCATTTTGGAGTATTAAGATGGAAGCATATTTGAATGCACTTGGGTTTGATGTGTGGCAATCTGTTGTTGATGGGTATACACCTCCAGCTACCCCTCCAACGGATCAAGCAGGGAAAAAGAGAAGTGAGAACAATGCAAAAGCTAAGCATGCTCTTCTTTGCAGCCTAACAGATTCTGAATTTACAAAGGTCATGAGGTGTAAGTCAGCAAAAGAAATTTGGAACAAACTTCAAAACATCTATGAAGGAGATGCAAAAGTAAAGAAGGCAAAGTTGCAAACTCATAGAAGGAAGTTAGAAACTCTTAAGATGGAGGATGATGAAGATATTGCTTCATATTTTCTTCGTGTTGATGAAATGGTGAATATCATGAGAGGACTTGGTGAAGAAATTGATGATGCCCTCATTGTTGACAAAATTCTAAGATCTCTTTCTACAAAGTTTGAGGCCAAGGTTGCAGCATTAGAAGAATTAACAAACTTGGATCAGCTATCAAAGGATGAATTGCATGGGATTCTTGCTGCCTATGAGATGAGGATTGAAGGAAGATCACCACAAAAGGAAGTCTCATTCAAAGCATCCAAAAAGGGCAAGAACAAGCATGAAGAAAAGGATGAAAAATCAAGTGATGAAGCAGAAGCTTACTTCATGGGTAAACTTAAGAAAGGAAAAGGAAAATACAAAGGAAAATTTCCGTTTAAATGCTTTAATTGTGGAAAAGTAGGACATTATGCCTCAAAATGTCCTCAAAATGAAAGCAGTTCTAGTGAAGAAGAAAAGGAAATCAGCAACAAGAAAAAGGGAAAGAAGAATTTCAACAATAACTCAAAGAAGAAGTTTCAAAAACATAAGAAGAGTTTCTATTCAAAGAAAGACAGCAGCACCTCCGAAGAACAAAGTGAAGATTGCTCAAGCAATGGGGAAGATGAAATATTGTTTATGGCTGAATGTGAAGAACAAAATGTTGATCAAGAATGTGAAGAAGAAGAGGAGATAGATCAAGATTGCAATGAAGGAGAGGAAGTAGATCTTGAAGAAGAATTGCACTATGCTTACAAGAAAAATGAAGACTTGAAGAAGAAGGCTGCCAAGTACAAGTTGAAGATCAAAGAGATGACAAAAGACTTGGAGAATTCAAGCAAAACCATTGAAGATTTGAGAACTCTAATCATGGAAGCTGAAAGAAATGAAGAAGAAATGAAAAGCAAACTCAATACAAAGGAGATGAAATGTGACAAGCTGGAGCAAGAAATAGCAATGCTAAAGATAGAGTTGGAGCAAACAAAGGTACAACACACAAAGATTGATGAAGAATCCAGCAAGTTGATTGAGCTAATGAAGGCTCAAGATTTTCTTCAAAACAAAATAGGGGGCTGTTTTGAAGGACAATCCAAGAAGGTTGCTGACTCTAAAGAAAAATCTAAGACCTTCTCAAAGCAAGGTGAAGAAGAATGGATAAGTGCTGATCCTAAAAGAAGACTGAATACTAGGCACTTCTATGCATTTAATGGCTATTGTTTTCTATGTAACAAATTTGGCCACAAGGCCTTAAATTGTAAAAATAAAGTAAAAAATATTCCTAGCTACCTTAGGAGAGATTATAATCCTTTCACACCATTAATGGACTATAATAGTCTATGCTACAATTGTAATAACCTTGGGCACAAAGCACAAGCTTGTAGGACAATTTCTAATGATTCTCCAAAGCAAAACAAGAAAGAAGATAAGTCCATTAAAAGGAAAGAAATGCCTATCAAAGTGTGGAGGAAAAAGGAGAAATCAATGTTCATTCAAACCGCCTTACATGCTGAAAGTAAGAAGGATAGATGGTACATTGATAGTGGGTGCTCAAAGCACATGACAGGTGACAAGAGCAAATTCATCTCTCTTGAACCTACTGATGAAGGAACAGTAAGATTTGGTGATAATACAAGAAAACAAATAAAAGGAAAAGGAACACTTAGTCTAGATAATGGGAGAACAAAAACAGAAAATGTTTTGTATGTTAAGGGCCTAAAAGAAAATCTTCTAAGTGTTAGTCAACTTTGTGATCAAGGACATAGTATCACATTTCTTTCTAATACATGTGATATCAAGAAAGATGGAAAGCTGGTTGCTCAAGCTGAAAGGAAACATAATTTGTATATCTTAAAGGAGATAAGTTGTGAAAGTTGCAACCTAGTACAAGAGGATGAAAGTTGGTTATGGCACAAGAGGCTAGGCCATCTCAACTTTGATAATATTGTCAAAGTTAGCAAATCAAATGCTGTGAGAGATATGCCAAGGATAACAAAACCTTCTAATATCATTTGTAGAGAGTGTCAACTTGGAAAGCAAACAAGGTCAAGCTTTAAGTCTAAGGAGCATTCTTCATCAAAGCCATTAGAACTCATACATACAGATCTTTGTGGGCCAACCAAATCCAAGAGCATGAATGGAGAAAGATATTTTATGTTGCTAATTGATGACTTCTCAAGAATGACTTGGGTTGCATTTTTGAAAGAAAAATCTGAAGCTTTTGATAAATTCAAAGCTTTCAAAGAGCTGGTTGAAAATGAAGCAAACATCAAGATAAAATGTCTTAGATCAGATCGAGGAGGAGAATTCACATCAAAGGAATTTGAAAATTTCTGCATAGAGCATGGAATTAAAAGGCAATTTTCTGCAGCAAGAACCCCTCAACAAAATGGGGTTGTAGAAAGAAAAAATAGGACAGTTCAAGAAATGGCAAGGGCAATGCTAAATGAAACCAAGATAGCAGATTCCTTTTGGAAGGAAGCAATTCATACAGCAGTTTACATCTTGAATCGTGCACAAATAAGAGTGAACAATGAGAAGACACCATATGAACTTTGGAAAGGTAGACCAGCAACTGTCAAGTACTTCAAAATTTTTGGAAGCACTTGCTACATTAGAAGAGATGAAGAAGATTTGAGCAAATTTGACACAAGAGCAGATGAGGGAATCTTTCTTGGCTACTCATCAAAAAGTAAGGCATATAAATGCTACAACAAAAGAACTCACAAAATTGTTGAAAGTGCTAATGTAAGAATTGATGAAGGAAAGCAATTCAAAGAAGTTGGACAAAGTGATCACCATGTTCAAACTATGAATGATGAAGACAAAGAGGATGAGGACTCCCAAGAGGAAGAAAAGGAGGAAGAGGCAAAGGAAGAAGAATCTTCACAAAAGACTCCCATGAAGACACCAAAGACACCTTCCAAGTTTGTTCAAAAGAACCATCCTGAAGATTTGATTCTTCAAGATAGATGTAGATCTACAAGGAAAATGGTGAATTACAATGAAGATTGTCATGCAGCATTTCTATCTCAAGTTGAGCCCAAAACTTTTGAAGAAGCAAGCAAAGACAAATGTTGGATTGGTGCAATGAATGAAGAATTGGATCAAATAGAGAAAAATGAAACTTGGGAACTTGTCCCAAGACCAAAAGATAAGAATGTAATTGGCACAAAATGGGTTTTTAGAAACAAATTAAATGAAGATGGTCAAGTCACAAGGAACAAAGCAAGGTTAGTGTGCAAGGGCTATGCACAAGTTGAAGGAGTAGATTTTGAGGAAACATTCGCACCAGTTGCAAGGATTGAAGCAATTAGTATGTTTTTATCCTATGCAAGTCACAAGAAGTTTAAGGTGTATCAAATGGACGTCAAATCTGCTTTTCTTAATGGAGATCTAGAGGAGGAAGTTTATATTGAACAACCCGAAGGCTTCCTATTATCAGAAGACAAGGATTATGTGTGCAAGTTAAAGAAAGCTCTCTATGGGCTTAAACAAGCTCCTAGAGCTTGGTATTCTAGACTTGACAAGTATCTCAAAGAGCAAGGTTTCAAAAGAGGAGATGTAGATAGCAATCTATACATCAAAGAAGAGGATGGACATTTATTGATTGTGGTGGTGTATGTAGATGACATCATTTTTGGTGGAGACAAGGACAAAATGTGCAAAGAATTTTCATCATGTATGCAAAAAGAATTTGAGATGTCGATGTTGGGAGAATTATCTTTCTTCCTTGGGCTGCAAATTTCACAATCAAGCAAAGGTATTTTCATCTCCCAAGCCAAATATGTGAAAGAAATGTTAAAAAGGTTTAGGATGGAAGATTGCAATCCTGTTAGCACTCCTATGGTTACAGGTTGTAAGCTAAGCAAAGATGATGAATCCCAAGAAGTGAATCAAACACTTTATAGATCAATGATTAGAAGTTTGTTGTATTTAACTTCTACAAGACCAGACATAATGCAAGTTGTTGGAGTTGTGGCAAGATTTCAAGCAGCACCAAAAGAAACACATGTTCATGCAGTAAAGCGTATATTCAAGTATTTGAAAGGCACTATGGAATATGGTTTATGGTACCCTAGCAACAATATTTTCACTCTTGAAGCATTCACAGATACTGATTGGGCTGGCAATGTGGATGATAGAAAAAGTACAAGTGGAGGAGCTTTTTTTCTTGGAGGAAATTTAGTATCTTGGATGAGCAAAAAACAAGAATCAGTCTCTCTATCTACAGCAGAAGCTGAATATATAGCAGCAGCAGCATGTTGCACTCAACTTTTGTGGATGAGGCAAACTTTAAGAGATATCAAGGTGGAGTATGATCATCCTTGCACTATCTATTGTGACAACACTAGTGCAATCAACATCTCCAAGAATCCAGTGATGCACTCAAGAACCAAGCATATCCCCATTAAATATCATTTTTTAAGAGAGCAAGTAGCGGAAGGACAAGTATGTTTGGAATATTGTTGTACCCAAAATTAATTTTTTGGCATTATGTATAAATTGAGCTAAATCTTGTTAAAATGCCATGTTGAGTCAGTTTTAGGTCAAACCAATCATAGAATCTTGGTGGGTTTTTGTCAAGGAACACATGTGCAAAATTCTGAAATTTTGAAAATTAGGGTTTTTTCCCCTATTTTCAGGGAAATCCCCCGAAAATAGGACCTTCCCAGAAATGATCGAAAATGATTTTGATAGGCTTAAAAGGCTTCACGATCACATTGGTCAAGTCAAAATCATCAAAAGACATGTTTTTCTATTTCTATTTTTCGGGAACAAAGTTAGGAGCTCCACAGCCATTAATGGCAGATTGGCCAGTACCAGGTGCTGAAAGCTAAGCTTCAAAAGCTTCAACGACACAACCATGGCGGAAAAGGTCGAAAAAGATGCTGTTTGACGAAGGAGATTCCTGAAAAAGAAAAAGGTCAAAATTTGACTAACTCTGGAGATGTTACGAAGGGGAGATTGCTCACATGTTGAAAAGGCGCCTTCTTCAAGTAGGGGCGCCCATGATCTTTGAAGGTCAAATGCAGTCAGTAAGATCATCCGAAGCAGTCATTCTCGGCGTTTGATTGCTGGCTCAACAGTGAAACAAACATCCAGATCATCTGATGAATAGATCACAAGCAGCTGAAAAAAAAAAAAAAAGAGGCAGTTGAGGAAATATCAAGAAACCACAGTTGACGACAAAGTTCTAAGGAAAAAGAGCCTTTTCAAAAGAAAGGCGCCCTTCTTTCTTGACCTCCAGATGCTGATAAATGACAAAAGGCTTCCCAAGATATCTTTCTCAGCCCAAGTAGATCTCGGAAACGCAACTGCAAGCATCAACACCTGACAGAGCAGTCAACGAATAATTTGGAATAATTTGGATCAAAGTAGGCAACTTGTCAGATGGAAATAATCAGGCTAAAAGGCAAAAGCGCCCTTTTCAAGGAGGGGCGCCCTTGGATAAAGGAACCCTAAACTGAAATCCAGGTTTTCTGAAGACAGTCATTTTTGGCGAAGCAGAGCTGGGTACCTGATGAGACATCAAGCGAAATCATCTGACTCTCCGATCAACGAGAAATCCATATCAAGGCACGAGAGGTCATTTCAAAAAGCTGAAGAAGCGAAGATTGAGAAAAATCACTTCTAAGGCATTGGCAAAAGTGCCTTTTTCTTGGGAAAAGCCCATTCTTTTGGAATATGGCTTCGACTTTTATCAAAGCAGCGTCTCGGGCACTTCTCTCGGTTTGGATCGGCTAAAGTAGTAAAGATGTGTCCGCGTCAGGATCAACAGAATAGCGCTAGATTCGGGGATAAAGCCAATGAGGGTTTCGGGGAAAATACTTAAAAACTTGCAAAAAGCCAAAAGGGACGCCTAAAAGAAGTCAAGGGTCAATTGTTGACTAAAATCAAGAGCTTTTTGAGTTAAAGTTGGCTAAAACGCTCCACGATTGGTGGAAATCACCTTTTTAACTTTAGATCAAGCCCAAATCACCTTTTGAGTTTGTGTTAGGTCCCCAAATTTGTGGATCTGAAGCTTAAACATATATTCAAGGAGAAGGTATCCCATTTCATTATTTCATTGCAGGTTGAAAGATAAAAACTAATACAAGCTCGGGGGCGCCATTAAAGATCACGAAGGAGTTTTCATCGGTTCTTCATTTTTTCGAGGTCCCCGAGCGAGGAAAAGTTGCTATTTTGAGGATTGGACCAAGAGATAGATTTTTTCAGGGAATCAGATAAAACTTCCAATCCACATTCTGTCTATTTCCTCTCTTCTGGTCTTAGGTTTTCTTGCATTTGACAGAAAAAGCAGCAGGCTACATCAGATCAGATCAACTAGGTAGATTCAACATCATTTTCCAGTGAAACCCATCTCGCCAATTTTCCAGAATCAGCAAACTTGCTGCCCCTATTTTTAGGGGTTTTTTCGAAAAAGTTTAAGAATCAAAATTAGAATTTGGATTTATTCGGCATTGAAGCACAAACAAAACCCACGTACTTGAGATTTTTCGAAAAATACTTCGGCGGCTATTTTTTCAAAGGGTTTCGAAAATCACATCACGAACTAGGTCAAGCTTACAGTCAATCTTCAAGTTTTTCAGGATGCAGTACTCCCAGGTGCAATACGAGACCAAGACGGTCTTACTCCATGATTACCTGAAAACAGTTGACACAAATCTACACCAAGTAAATCCAGTGGTCGATTTGGAGCAGCTAGAAGGCATGAATCAAATAACATTGCAGAATATCGAAGAATCCGGGTTGTTACAGGCCGCATCAATTCCCATCACACTACAAAGCGTAGAGCTTGTAATCGCTTGTATCAAGCATTACAACCCTACCACCAGAGAAATCAGAGCAGCAGATGGAAGAATTGTTTGCAGTTTAAAACCTCAGGATATCGAAAGATGTTTTGATATTCCATCACATCCTAATAGCAAAGTCATATCATTGACGGAATGTGAAAAAGCATTTGAGACAGCTAAGGACAAATGTGAAAGGATTATGGCCGAAAAATGGCTAAAAGTGACAAAGGCAAACTTGCCTAAGCCGTTGGGACGAGGAGAATGCAAAGATGAGTACGCAGTGTTAATCACTCTACTCAATAGAATCACTGGAGAAGAAGATGGTCGTCAATTTCAGCCATGGATGTACTATGTCATCACTAAAATCATTGGCAGAAGGGAATACTATGACTGGGCCACTTTGATCAGTGACACACTCCACCGACAAATCACTAGGTATCTGGAAGCTCATAGGTTCCACATGTGCTCTTACCTGGTATACTTGATCGCCTTCCAAGGTGAATTCAGGTTATTGAACAATGTGGGAACCTTAGGTGTGCAGAAGGTTCACGAACATTTCACACGTCTTGAATTTACTCAAGCGGAAAGACACTTCAAGAAAACAAGTGATCTCTTCACTATGCACACAGTACGTGAGCTTAACCATGAGATGCACGTGCGTATTTCACAGACAGCCAGAGAGGCAATGGCGGATTGGGCAGATTGGTTCATCCAATTTCCTACATTCTCCTACATACGCGTGTATGGCTACATTGGCCACCCCGCCATGCTACCAAGATACCCTTCAGATAGGGTAGTCTTCATGGAATTCCTGAGGCTGTTGTCCGAGGTTCATGTCTACTTGCGCTTGAAGAGGAAGACTGCTGTTAACTTTCCCGTTGAAATGGGACTATATAGATGTGGATTTGCGGCAGATGCAAAGATGATGGGTCAAGAAACAGCGAGGTTCAACCTCAAATATCTCATTGATAGAAGGTCCTATGATCCCAGAGGACTCTATGCAGCACACCTTGAGCAACACTCGTCACATAAGTCTTCTATGGAAGATTATTGGGTGAACTGTAAAGACGAGTATGAAGTGCGGAGAAGGAACTACAGCAGATTCAGACTCCCACAAATTGCTGATTTCATGTCAGCAGACATTGAGGGCCTGTCAGATGATGAAGGGGAAGTCATTCTCCCCTCATTCTTCGCAGATTCAGTTGACTCACAACCGCTCCCGAGAGTGGATTGGTATGCCAAAGAAGACACATCTATAGAAGAAAGAACAAGTAGAATGGTTAGAAATAGCCAACTCTATCTCAACAGCAAGAATTCTAGGAAGGTGATACCTCACAGAACAGAGCCGCCACAGGTTCAGTCTACACCACCTTCCACTTCAAGAAGGAAACCTAGACAAAAACAATGGTGCAATCCTCCCCGAGGGATGAGGATGTCAAAACCTAGAACACAGAGGACACCAGTGGAGAAAGCCACACATAGTCCTAACATAATCATGGGTATTGCTGTCCCAGAACAAAGAGTAGAGACTGCTATCCCTGATTCAGCAGAAGTTATCACAGAGGAACCAGCAGCAGTAGTTGTTGAAGAACCAGTGGCTGAGCCAATGGCGGAAGCAACGACAGTAGAAGCAACAGCAGAAACGGTGCCTGTTATGGAAACAGAGCCGCCTACATCACCAGTGTCACAACATACACAAGTCCTCATCGACTTGGATTCGCCACCGAGAGACATTGCTCCAGCACAGTCTCACACATCTAGCGTTCAAGGGCCTCACGTCCCTCCTAGTGAAGTTCACCGAGATTCTATTTGGCTCGAAGGCTTCCTAGGAAGGAAGAGGGAGAAACCCTCCTATGAACTTGACTTTACCGAATTCGACCACGTCCCACAAGACACGCCGGCAAAAAGGTTGAAGAATCAAGTTCACATAGAAAGGAATGCAGAATGTGAGATCATCATAGAGACTGCCGCTCCACCAGTAGAGAAAAGCATACACGAGGTTCAAGTAGAGGACTACACTTTGTCTCAACTTAACCTCGGGAAGACTACACGGCAGGTGGAGGCGGACCTTCTCGGAATAGCTTCGGTGAGCGCACAAGAAAGAATGGCCAAGGATGGTAAAGAAAAGGCAGCCTTAAAAGCTGAAAATCAGAAACTGAGGTCTTACATCACCAGTTTGATACATGGCACACCCAACGTCTCAGCCTTACCAGCAGGACTACTAGATCTCCCCGCCGAACAAAATCATCGTCAATTGTTAACATTCGGCAAACACTTGAGAAATCAGGTGGAAGAGTTTGTTCTCAAGGGTAGATGCGTCGCCCAGGAAGCCTATACCAATTCACAGGATAGAGGCACGCAAGCAGGTGGTAAAGGATCCGGTCCGGAACGAGAGGATTACTTGAGAAAGAGCGAAGGCGAAAGCACAATTGCAGATTTGCAATTAGCATATCAATCAGTATACTCTGAGGAAAACAAGCAACATCTTTTTGCTTGGAAGGAACAATTGGCGTACAAGGTGAAAGCCTACGACGCTCAGTCAGTAGAGATGATTGATTCTGAAGTGGATTTGCCACTATTATCAACCGCTTAAAGAATGTTAGTATATCTCCTGCATGGAATATGGTGAAGGAGGAGAATCACGTCGAGTTGGTGACTGTACAGAACCAGTTCAGGGATGTCATCCGCAGCACCTTTCTTGACGATCCAGAGGGTTGTAAGCTGGCTAAGGTAGCAGCTTTATCAGCCAAGTTAGAAGAGGCAGCATCTCAATGCATTGACTTCGGAAATCAGCTCACAACGGGTGAGATCATGCTTCGACGCCACTTCATCATTCTACGGAGCATTAACTCCCCAGAAGCTGATGAAGTCAACCAATGGATAGAGACACTGTTGATTAATGGCGAGCTATAAATGCACCAGAAAAGGACGCCATACACCCTCCAAGTGGCATTCATGAGACTTGAGTTGACTTGATGCTTCTTTCCAAGTCAACTCAAGGTGCTATTAAATGTAGTTGGAGTTAACTTGATGCTTCTTTCCAAGTTTAACTCCACTTTCCTTAAATCATGCATTGTCAGATCCCACCGATTAAGGATGTCTAATTGGCTTCCATGATTCGTGGATCTTAGATCTCCACTAAATGTGGATGTCTATTTTGGAGGGATACTTTACATTTAAGTTCACCTTTAGTTTGCTTTCAGTCAACTGAAGTAGTTTCCAGTTGACTCTTTGTTTACTTTCAGTTAACTGAAGTAGTTTTCCAGTTAACTGCTTGTTCCCCCTTTTTAGGAATAAATCCTTCTAATTGATTGGCAAGAACTCATTGTTAACTCAAGGAGATTTTGGGGTTGCCCACTCCTTTGAGTTCTATAAATAAGAGCCTTGGGCTCATTATTTGTTTAACCTTTACTTGCTAAGCAAAATTGCTGCGCCATTGTTGCCAACAAGCTTTGAAAGCGAATATTTGTTCACTCTTGGATGAGAGTTCGTTGGATGATTGTAATTGTGCATGATTTCGTGCCTTTGCTCTCCCAACTTTTGTAATTCGTTGATGAAACATTGAAGAGGAATATCAGAAGGCGCTTGCATTTTGATCATCTTGTTTGAGTTATGTCTATGTCTTGTGTTTAATAGCTTGTTGTCTCATTTCCCTCCTCGGATAGGAGTCCCTCCTCCTTGGATATTTGTTATTGACAGTTATCATTTGATGTTGTTTAATGTATTGACTTCCAAGCTATACTTCGGATAGGAGTCCCTCCTCCTTAGCAAGCTCGTTGGCCAAGGCATCGTGATTTTGTTGTTTCTAGTAAACTATTTCTTAAGCTCATACCTCGGATAGGAGTCCCTCCTCCTTGGCAGATCTCAGATCTAGTTTACCGTGTAGAGTGTTTGCTTGTACCATCCTTATCCCGGTGTATACCCGAGAGTTCAGAGCCTCGGTCATATCCTCTGGAGACGGTGAATTCAAGTGATCCAACCATCCCATTCCCGCTCCTTTACCCTCATGCCCTGTTCATCTTGAAGGTATTGGATAGATAGAAGCTAGTTAGTCGTAGTTAAGATCTGCAGAAACCAGAGAAAAGCTTAGCTACGGCGCATTGTGTTTATGCACCCTTGTGTCCTGCCGCTGAAGCATAAAAAGATAGGAACTTAGTTAACATTTCCCTTCCCTACGCATTGCTCCCAGCAGAGAGGGACTTCTCCTCTTTAAATACCGAAGAAGTGTTGCAAAACATTTGAAATAGCTGAACGTTTACAATCCCGGCCTCCAGGAGATTGCTAATTTTAAGCATGTAGCAAATGTATATAGCTACAAAAGAGCAAATTGCTGATATATTTACCAAACCACTACCAAGAGATGCATTTGAGTATCTAAGGGACAAATTGGGAGTTGTCTCACATCCATCAAATTAATTGATGGAAGCATGTATTCAGGGGCAGCTACGCACAAAATCTTGTAGCTTCATGGAACAAAAGGAAAATCCTTGTTAGAAGACCCCTTGCCATTGATGTCAAAGGGGGAGAAATTGGACACAAGGGGAGCTAAAGAAGAGAATCAAGTTGCCATTGAAGAGGTTGCCATCAATGACAAAGGGGGAGATTGTTATTAGAAGGATTGTCATTGATGTCAAAATGTTATATAGAGAATTAATCTTACAATAGAAACTCTTGATTTTATATAGGTATTGAAGTTGTACAATTCATCATTGAGCTTAATAGAGTAAAATCTATGGAGTGAGATCAAAATTACAAATCAGATAAAGCTAAACCTCAAGCCACAAATCGAAATCATGATGATTTCCTAGATCGAACTCCGACAGATTGAAATCATTGAAAACCAGTTTGAATTTAAAGAATGAAGTATAGTCAAAACTATGATGTTGAAGCCTCGATTTAAAGAAAGACAATGTGTTTACACAGATTGAACTCCTTCAGACTGAAATCATTGAAAACCAGTTTGAATTTAAAGAATGAAGTATAGTCAAAACTATGATGTTGAAGCTTCAATCTAAAGAAAGACAACATGTTTACATCAAAAGCTCACTACCCAGCCAACCACGACAAACATTTATTAAGAAACTCGTTTCTGAAGGAACACGGATTAAATCACACATTTGTTAAGAAACCCGATTTAATCAAATTGGTTAAGAAGCACAAATTAATCAAATTAAAGATAAAGATTAGTCAAATCTGAAGCGGTTTCTTTAAGGGAAAGAGACGGCCTCAAAAGATGTGATTAGAAGAAAAAGATGTGACTCTATGTAAGGACGCGATTAGAAGACAACAAATTTCTGAAGCATCATGACGAATTCTTGGTAAAGGCGTGGGCATTTTTCAAAACGTCTTCTATAATAATAAAATGATAAATCTGTGTTTAGTCTGATAGACGTGTTCTTTCACTAAAGAAATATCAACCCTTCATTAAGAACAGATTTGTTTTCTCAAAACAAAACTTCCAATAAGTGTTTTGAGGAGAGATGTCTTTTGAAAGAGTTATGCGATCAAACAGCATGACCATTCATTAAGGATTGCAACAATTGAGTAACTTATATATGACGCATCAAAATTATTTTTGTGGTGTGGTTGTTTTTGAAGATTAGCAGATCAGTCTAAGATTCCCATCTCCTTGTGTGGGCTTAGAGTGATATCATTTATCACATAGAGCAGATTGGAGAGTTGGGTTTATGAAGATCAGATTGAAAGCAGTCTTACATCCATCAAGTCAAGGTTTGATACTTTGCACTAGGGGTAGGTGCTCCTTGTAGGTAGGTGCCTACTAAATTTGTAAAGGTCTAGGTGTTCCTTGTAGGTTACATTCTACTAAATCATCCTTTTGTAAATCTGTAGGTTGGTGCCTACTTTGAAAAAATATTATTTCAATAAAGTTGTATCAACTTAGGGGAAATTGATTCATATCAAAAAGTTGATTGTAATAAGTTTGAAAAAGATTAAGAAATAAAAGTTTGTGATTGATTTACTGATTCACCCCCCCCTCAGTAAATCTTTTGTGCTCTTCCGGCCCTCCATAGCCTTTTCCCACTCAGGAATCCCTTTTTCCTCTGAATATGTTTGAGGCTGATAGACATTGTGAATGTTGGCCATGAGAGCAAAATGAACCGTATGCTACTGTTTGCTCTTGTTTTTGGACGATCTACCCTCAACGAGCTCATCATCATGAAGATCACCAATAGTCTTAGCCCACCATTTAGGCCGAAGAGTAGAAGTGCCAACATTAGATGTAACAGGAGGAGTTAGAATTGGTTGTGGATCTGGAACAGGTTCATCAGGTGGAAGATCAATATCATCCGGAGGAAAATCAGGTTGAGCATCATCAAAGACAAAATTTTCATCATCTCTCCTCTTAGGTGGACCTAACGAAAGACAAACACCCAAATCAGAAGCCTTCAAAGTTTGATCCTTAGAATGCTGTACAAACAAGGAAAGATGAAAGGGTCCTTGTTCTTCATCAAAGACAACATCCCGATTGAAGATGAGATAGTCAGTGTCTACATCAATCAGCTGGTAAGCCTTATGGTTGTCACTATACCCTGTGAACATAAGCTTTTGACTCTTGGAATCCAACTTGGAGTGCTTGGCATCTGGAATCCATACATACGCTAAAGAGCCAAAGATTTTTAGATGACTGATTTGAAAGATCGCCAAGCCCAATCTGATCCAATTTACTGATTTTTGTCTTTTTCAAAATCTTTGACCAGCGAATAGGAATGTTTGTTTTTCTTTTGTTTTTGAATACGTTTGATTGCCAATGATTGATTTTTGGGTTTGCCAATTAATTGAATGCAATAGATGGATTTTCAACTCAAGAGTGCAAGCATATGTATGACTGAAATAAATTACTGAATTCTGATTTTTTTTTTCAACAACAATGCATAAAATTGTAAAACTAAAGATTTAGGAACACCATTCATCAATTAGTCATACCCGAAGTCCAATGCTATCTTGCACATGAATTTTATTGATGGAATTCCAAAGAAGTATAGAATTATAAATCAGATCAAGCACTCGAATATGCTGTCGAAACCCAAGCAGCATCACAAGATGGTACGGCTGCCCTTGATGATAGTCCGACTGCCCCTTAGGATGGTACAGCTAGCCGAAATAGTCTCTAAAATCAATAAATTTGACCTCTACAACACTAGCTGCCTGCTGCCAGTAAATTCTCTTAAACTCTAACTGAAATCTTCCTTCAATAATGCAAAAATAGTATAGCCAACAAGTAGAATGCAAATATGTGATAGTATTGGCCTAGTTGTGACTTGATCTATCGATGGCTGCACTTGATCTGAAGAAATATGCTGATATAACACTGCTGCAAACACAGGTCTGAAAATTAAACACCTGGAACTCCTCCAATGAAGTCCAAACGAAGACCCAAGGTAGGTCCTCCTCAGAAGTGAACTGGTTTCTCGTCCAATTCACAATAGCCCTTGGGAGTTTTCGTTCCTAGAAGACTGAAACCAAGCTGAAACCCTTCTCCAAAGCTCAAACCTGCAAGTGCTGATATGAAAAATGACAAATGAATGCCAAAATAGAAGCCCAAAATTCACTTTATAACCTCCCATGAGCTTTTTTATAAAAGATAATAAAATATTCCTCCTCAAGGGTCTTTTCCTCTGTAATGTCCCTTGCTAATTTCGGCCTTAATTTAATGATTAGAAGCTCTGAGAATTTTGTCAAACACTTGTCTTGCAAAGTCTGAACTTGCTGATTGTAGTTTCTTTTTGATAATTCCAAATGCATACAATGTTTTGATCAACTAAATGTCTTAAATGAAAGTATGCAAGTACTGAAACTAAATGGTAATGCAATGCAATGGATTCTAATGAATTTGCAATGCTCAATGAAGACTGAAGATATAATGCAATATAATAGCAGCAAGAGACATTATGACAAACAATTGTCATGCATTTCCCGAACTCCTTTAAAAGCTGAAGCTAATGGCTGAGATGAGATACAATGCCTTATAATGACTGAAAGTGAAGTGCAACTGCGTCAATGTATAGCTACAACCAATAGATATTCTAGCAAACACTTAGCTAGCAACCTTATTGACTGAAAATGATGTCACTTAACAACATACAACTATTAGGCATTGTAACAAACAGTTATCATGTAAACTTCAAGAGCAAATATGAACCTACAACAAGTATACATTTTCACAAACACTTAGTATGCAATCCATTCATGCAAGTAGAGATCTACAGCCATCACACAATTTATCAAACACTTGTGATGCAACTTCCAACCTTCTTGTTATTCAATTGCCAATGTTGAATCTCAACCAAATTACGAATATGCGGCTGGTCACCCAGATTACAATGATATTATGAATGACTCAAAAGCTACTATACTGGCAACAATGATTACAAACTGAAACATTAAAGAACTTGGCATATAACAGCGAACAAGGTTTTCAACAAATTGTCACCACTTCACCAACATGCTAATCAATAAGCATCTAATACCCAGCGCCTCATGAAGTCATTATTTCACAATTTTCCCTTGAGCTAATCTGATCAGATTTAAGCTGCAATCAAACTGAGTGAGTTCCAAAATATTCTTCTCCAAGACGATGGCCAATGAACCCACAATTGTATCTAGCAATAATGCTGCGATTCTTCCTTGATAAATTCCACGATTTTCTGTCTGTATAACTTGGTGCCAAACACTGCAAAATGCTGCTACTTTGTATCTTAGTAGTGCCACGATTTCTTTAGGCAATTATTGATAAAAATCAGATTGTTGGAGGATGCCAAAATCGTCCTTCCTAAAGGACTGAAAATATCTCCACAACTGAAAATGTTCTTCAATATTGCTCAACACAATGAAGCCAACAACTGAAAATTAATCTTCAATGGTTGCACAAATTGAATTCTCCAAATTTGGCCAAAGGCCACTAAATTTGCTCAAATGAGAAGTCTGAAGTAACTCCTCCAAGATTCCAAACTAGGGTTGATATTTCACAACCAAAATTGGAAGTAACCAGCTAGGTTTGGTCTTTCACAAACGAAGACTGGAAATCAACAAGCTAAGCATTCAGCTTCGGTAATGTAGTAGAAAAGAGGTATTCAACTCAAGATGCCCCAAATGCCTAGCCCAAGCTTCTTTTTATACTTTTCATAGGAGAGCCCACACACTTTTCTTGTCAATGTGGGATAAAAGATATATTTTAACTTAAGTGACTTTATGATATATTTTATTTAGTCACTTTATTGAACTAATTAAATATAAAGCCACCCTTTAGATACTAATTTATTGGAATAACTTTATAAATAATTAATTTAATATCTCCACTTTAATTTAATTAAAATAATCAATTAGTCATCCTTATGAAATATCAATATTTGGATAACTTAATTAATTAAATTAATTAAATCACTCTGTCTCCAAATCGGGGACATGACATCCTCATCAAAAGAAAGGGTCACTTTTTTTAAAAACAACTTTGTTTCACTAGGATGGGGGAATTTGCACTATTCACTTTATAATTCTCTATTACTATTCACTTTTACTATTCCATTAAAGCAAACTTTAATATTTTCAATTTATCCCTAGATTCAACAATTGAACTCCAAACTGAAAGGCTCGTAAAGCTCCCGGCTAGGCTCTACATCCCTCGGTTGGATCCCCTAACCATACTGCTGACCTACGGGAACCCTACTAGTAGGCCAACCTCGGCTCGTCTGAGCTACCTAAGGAAGGGACATTACATGATCCTAGGTTTTCGACCAGTCCAAGCTTCCTCAGGAGTCTTCCCCTTAACAGCCTGTGTAGGAGACCGATTAAGGAGATAGACAGCCGTGTAAACTGCTTCTGCCCAATATTTGTTAGAAACACTCCCGTGTTGTAACATGGAGTGGAGCCTTCGATGATTGTTATTCCGGTTGTGCGCTCTAGACTTACGTTTGATGGCGTGTTGGCGTGGTTTTGTAGTACCAAAGCGGCCAAAAGAACAAAATAGTTTAGAAGGCCTCGCGTTCTCTCTTGATCAAAGTATTAGGTATGTGCTAAGATTCGCGAGATAGATCACACATTCAACTCCAAGGTTCGAATCTTAGAATACCCTCTCGGTTGGTTGATGTGTTAACGTGTTCTTACGAGGGGACTTACACAATTGTTCAAACTTCTTGCAGTTAACAGTCCGTGTATGATTTGAAGGGGATTCTTGTGTGTATGATTTGGCAATATATTATGTTTCCTAAAACTAACCAGAAATGTGCGGAAAGTAAAGAGTATAGGGCCTAAGAAACTTATACTCTATTCTAAATGCAGGATATGTGGAACTCAGTTTTGGTAGACTTCAACCAAATTTCACCTAGCCTCACGTCGGACAGCTTCAGCAAAATTGGTGCAATCTTCAAGGGGATAGCAAAGGATGCTCAGATTATAACTTAGCATACATACACCATCAAAACGACGCATATAGGTATACAAATCACAATCGAAGTTAGAATCAAGATAATTTCCAGTCGACCACGCAAGGCGAACTTATCATCAACAAGACGCTAGTGGTATGGAATGAAAGAAGCTACATCAACAAAAACGCCACACATCAAAGTAAACTAATTGCATGAAGTTAAGCTACTTGGATCCAAAAGGAAGAAGAGACCTTGCTAGCTATTCATGACAAAGAAGAATTCCACCATCAATGAAAAGATCTATTATCATGAAAGTGTTACACAAATCTCCACAAAAGTTTTCAAAGGGAAAACTTTCTTTCTTCTCCACACTATGCTAAGCAAAATGATCTACTATGCTCTACTCTCTAGCCTCTAAGCTCTAACTCAATTCTGACTCTGGTCTAATGAATTACAAATGAGGGGGACTCCCCCTTTATATAGTTAGCCAAGTCCCAAAAGACGGCTAAGGTTACAATCAATAGAGTGGCTAAAATCGTGCCACCTCAGCTCTAACCCTAAAAACTGCCAGAATAGGGAGTGGTACATTAAATGAATCAAAGATTCCCACTCACTCCCAAAATAGTAAAGGTAATAAATGTCTACATTCAGTCTTCTAGA
>VDFB02209196.1:0-30161 GCA_007258455.2 Sequoia sempervirens | reverse complement strand
GAAAGTTTAACTTCCATAGAGTTTACAGAATTAGGAACTTTTTCCTCTTTTCTTCCATGAGTAGCTTTTTGTGACTTTGCAGAGACACTATTGCTTTGCACAATATGTGCATCAAGCTTATACAAGGTACCAACATGAGCACCTCTTGCTAGCACCATAGAGCCTCTAGTCATCTTATAGCCATTTCCACAGAACGTGACTTGCACTCCAATATCATTCAGCATACTAACATAAAGTAAGTTTCAAACCAGACCTAGTATATGCATTACATCATTAATTCCCTTCACTCTTCCATCAAGGAATTGAATGCTGACTCTTCCATGACCAACTATTTCCAATGATGAATCACTTGCCAAATACACCTTTCCACCATCATATTTTTCATACTTCATGAACCAATCTCTATGAGATGTCATGTGGAAAGATGCTCCAAAATCAATCAGCCAAACATCATTTGATGCTCAAGCAGAAATAAGGCTGCAATGAAAGCGTCTGCATCACTCTGAGAAGAATCATTGTCGGAAGAATACTTCTTCTTCTTTTTCTCCTCTTTACAATCCTTTCGGACATGACCAAGTTGCCCACAATTCCAGCACTTCACCTTGGACTTCTTGCCAGGAGATTTTGATCTCCCCTCTGATTTCTATTTGGACTTCTTGTCCTTCTTGCCTTTATCTCTCAATCTGCCTCTAACAGCAAGAGCCTCCTTCGCCATCTCAAAAGATTTCCTTCTCATCTCTTCTGATAACAAAGAAGCAACAACATTTTCCATTTTAAAAGTGGATGTCGTACTCCCAATAGCCATCACCAAGTGATCCCAAGAATCTGGGAAAGAACATAATAACAGCATATAGCGATCCTCTTCATCAATCTTCACGCCCACAGATGTTAACTGTGCAATCAACATGTTGAATGTGTTCAAATGATCAGCAACAGACCCTCCTTCCTGCATTCTCAAAGAGTACAGCTTCTTCCTCAAGAACAATTTAATCACCAAGGACTTGCCCTGATAAATAGCTGCCAGTTTTTTCCACAAGGAAGATGCAGTCTTTTCTTCATGAACATTTAGAAGAACAGAGTCTGCTAAACAGAGCCTTATCAGCCCCTCTGATTTTCTATTTGCAAGGTCCCAATCTTCTTGCTTCATGCCTGTAGGCTTCGTTCCAGACACAACAATCCAAAGATCACGATCGACCAACAGATCTTCCATTTTAAGTTTCCACAATTCAAAGTTGCTGCTATTGAATTTCTCAATTTCAATCTTTCCTGACGTGCTTGCCATCTTAACCTGTAATTCGAATTACCAAACTTCTACAAGACTCCCATTGAACAAAAATTGACTCAAAAAACCCAACGTACCCACAAGGATAACACAACTGGCCAGGCTCTGATACCACTTGTAAGGAAAGCTAAGGTGCGGAACTAACTCTCCTAACGTCAAAACCTCAGGGAAGAATGCAAAGATACTTTTAAATTTTCAATTACGGTCCAATTAAGATACATTTGAAAGCAATAACAAAAACAGAGAATATAACATACACAGATGAACACTAGATTTACGTGGGAAAACCCTTAAGGGAGAAAAACCCACCACACCAAGAAAAACCCCTTTGTATTACAGTAATGAAATTACATACAGAGTACGGGCTTCACTCTCTCTGATGTCAATTTACAACAGTATAATCATAGATCAACCTTGTACAAAACATTCAAGATACAATGCTCTTAGAATCAAATTCTCATTGATCACACATCGAACTGTTCATCCAACTATTCGTCCAACTGTACATCGAACCGAACAACATCTGCAATTCCTGAGTATATCCATGACGCCCATGGTGTGTCGATCTTCCTCTCAGTAACGGCCGCAACAGTCCAACTGCTAGCGGTTCCCATTCTGCTTCTTTGATTGGTCGTAGACTCACCACGTAGGATAGTCATCACTCGGTCAAAGGCGTTCAACCTGTGTCGCATGTCGGTGAGACACTAACCGTGTCTCCCCGATGCCACAAAGCCAGATCGTCATTATCGCCAAGAGTCTTCACTATCGGTAAGTCTACCGAGTTCACAAGATCGCATTGACCTCAACAATCTCATCGGCGAGACAATCGCTATTCGCCAAGAGATCATACCGATATCCAAAGGTCACATACATATCAGCTTTCCCTTCGGTGAGACTATCGCTCTTCGGTGAGACATCATACCGAAGTTCCCAAGTCATTCTGAAATGTCCAACAGTCGGCAATTCTTACCGCTATCGCTGAGAGTTCTTACCGAAGCCACAAGTCATATCGAGCACCAAACAGTCGCCAGGAGTCATACTGACAACAAACTACCCCATCGCTGAGACAAACATCCATCGCTAAGACTTCATACTGAAGCCTTCAAGTTATCCCGATGACTCCGAGTGTAGCTATCGGCGAGACATTCCATATCGATAAGACTTCATACCGAAGCATATGAGTTACTCCGATGACTCCAGTTGCTATGAATCTCCTCGACATCGCTTGTCGCCCAGAGTCTCCCCGATATCCAATAAGAATGGCCTGTCGGCTAGACCAACCCACTCGGCAGAGGGTTACACCGAACACAACGAGTCACAGCGATAGCTCCAGTCGGCAAAACATCAACAAGGTCTCGGCGACCTTAACATTTCACAAGGTTACTAAACTGCCAGTCCGCCAGACAAAAGGAATGTCACACCGACTTGGCTCTTTCAGAGGTTTCAGCCTGTGAGATTGAGACACATGTTTCCAACATGTATGAACCATATTTTTAATAAGTAGTTGAGGAAGTTTATCTTGGTATACTTCGATGAAATACTTATACAACAAGACTTGGGAGGAACACTTGAGACATCTTGATGAGGTGTTAGGTATAATGGAGGCATAATATTGGTATGCTAAGGCATCTAAGTGCGAGTTCGGAGTGACAGATCCTCTATTTGGGAGATGTGATTAGTGCACAGGCTGTTTAGGTTCATCAGGAAAAGATATAAGCAATTTTAGATTGGCCACCATTGAGATCATTGACAAAGCTGTAGGGATTCTTTGGATTGTGCAGCTAATACATGAGGTTCATTAAGGGGTTTTCATAGCTAGGTGCACCTCTAACAGACCTCACTAAGAAAGGGGCTTTCAGATGGCCAGATGAGGCTCAATAGGAATTTGACAGACTTAAGGAGGTGATGAGTTCTTGTCCCATGTTGGCTCTACTAGATTTTACTCAGCCCTTTGTACTTGAGTGTGATGCCTCAGGTGAAGGTATTGGGGCAATTTTAGTACAGAATAGACACCCTATTGCCTACGAGAGCCGGAAGCTTTGAGAAAATGAGAAGCTTTATTGCATCTATGACAAGGAGATGCTGCCCATCATGCATGCGTTGGCAAAGTTTAGACAGTACTTGGTAGGTGGGAGGTTTGTCGTCAGAATGAAGCATAACAACTTGAGATATTTTTTGGAATTGTATAGGAGGAGATTTGCTACCCTCAAGTCTTAGGATAAGTGGAGTCTACAAAGAGCAAATAATCCTCAACTACCTCAAGGAATAATGCTTAGGTGACAGAATAAAATGGTGAGAGTTCCAGAAACAGAAAGAGTAGGTCATAGAGGTCTTCTGAATAGACTATCGAGTTCTCGACCAAGGACGACAACGCGGTGCGTGGACGTCCCAGAGGCGCGTTGGCGTCTTGTACGGACTAAAAACCAAGAATATCACATAAATAGCTTAAGTGACTACTACTGTTCTGATTGCTAAGAACTCTTAAGAATGCACAAAAATAACAGAAAATAACATAGCTAAAATAATGCAAACTAAATGAGATATAAATTAAGTGGAATGTAAATGATAAAATGAAGGGAGAGAAGGAAGTGCTTACAATAAACCAAGCAATGAAGCCTCCAGCGAAATAATAACTCCAATGCCTGCACACATAAGACCAAGAAAATTGTTGGGGTTGTTTAGGGGCTTGCCTCAGTTTTTCGGTTTGTTGTTTCCATTTTTTGGCGTTTCAATTCGCACCTCTGGTGTGCGTATTGGAAACGAACAGCTATGATTAGTTAGACTGCTCTTCAAATTAGGAGGGGAAGCTCCCTCTTTTGTTGTTTATGTGTAAAAAGAAATGTAAACTAAATTCCTATCTTTTTATCTCAGCTGAGAGCACAAGGTTATAAAACTCTTTGTGTTGCAGTTGAGGTTTTCTCTGGTTTCGTAACTTCAACTACAACTAGGCCTAAACTTATAATGCTTCTATCTCCTCAAGTAAATTCAGAGCAAGAGGATTTAGAAGTAAACGGGGAAGGATTTGGGCTAACTTTAGACAAGCTTGTTCTTAGAATGCATCCGAAAGCTCATTGCTCTTTCAGATGTATGCTGAAATAAAGTTTATGAAAGTAAAACATCAAACGATAAACTAGATCTCAAGATTCCCTCAAAGACTCATTGTACTTTTGAGGTGTAGGCTGAAAGAAAGATTATAAGAACAAAATATCAAACGATCAACTTGATCTCAAAATTCCCTCAAAGGCTCATTGCTCTTTTGAGGTGTAGATCGAAATAAAGATTATAGAAACAACAATATTGAAAGATCTTGAGACTTTGGATCAAAGACTCATTGTACTTTTGATTTATTTCCTCAAACTCAATCAATGATTACACATTTGGGACAGCAAATTGTATGAAGAAGACAAACACACAATCTACGATCAACCAAAATACACTGAACAAAGTGAACATATATTGACTAGCAAGCTTGAAGGCACAAAGGCGCAGCAAGTTTGTTATAGTAATGACGGTTAAAATACAATGAGCAAGGTTGCTCTTATTTATAGACAAACACAAGAGTAGGGAACCCTAAAATCTCCTTGTGTTAACAATCAGTTCTTGCCAATCAGCAAGATTTATTCCTATGTTTAAACAATGGTACCTAATAGTTAACTGGAAAGACTACATTAGTTAACTGATCTAAAACTGAAAAGAACTCCACTATACAAAGGTGTCTCCAAAAATAGACATGCATGAATGGTGGGAAAGCGAGTTAACTTGGAAAAGGCGTCAAGTTTAACTGCTGTGTCAAATGCTATCTTTGGAAAAAGGTGGGACGTCCTACTTGCTAGTTCACTAGTTACCATTTTGAGCAATCATCTCCTCCAAGAAGTTGTTAACTGCCTCATCATTTGGAGCACTGATACTCTTTTGAATGATGTGATGTCTCAACAACATCTCCTTGCCATCCGCAATCTGACTCTGAAAGTCCTTGATCTTTTCAACTGCATCATCAAATTTCGCTGACATGGCTGCAACTTGACTCAACTTGCAGTCAACAGGGTTACCGTTGAAACTACTACGGATGAGGTTTTGGAATTCCATTTGCACTTCGCCAAGGTCAATGTACTCACCATCCTCACGTTAATACTGGCAAGGGACTGTGATACAAAAGTTCTCATGAACTTGATAGCACTTGCCACCTTTTGTCTACTCTCAGTCAACTCTGCAAAGATTACCTCCTAGGTTTTTACCTTGAAGATTTGTTGTTCTCTCCAAGTAAAAAGTTTTTGTTTATGCTCTTCTACAGTGACTGAATTTGTTACATCCCAAATTGTGACGTTACAATTTACCATCACTAGATAGAGTAAATGTGAATTCTAGAGGTGAATTAATGATGCTTGAACCTTGTTTTCAATATGAATGATGTTTCATTTGATGTTATTCTTGGTGAAATATTACATAAAGGAGAATAGAAGGTTATTGATTTATGAATAATCTAACTTTTGAAATGTTTCATGTATTCTGCTTTGTTATGAGCATATGACTGCCGATGTCATGTCATGGTGTGTAGGTATGAAGACTGATCCTCCGGACAGAGGAGAGATATCACTCGGGGAGGAACTTGGTCGGGTAAGCAGTAACGAGTACCAAATGAGCATACACACACGTCAGTATAGGTTCTGAGAAACCAAGTCAGTTATGTTGGTCTAGATAAGTCATCCTTAGGCTTGGAGTTATGTTTACTTCTTTATGCTTTGAAAAGTGATGATTATTTATTTGTCTGACTTACTGTGCTTTGACCCTTGTGTGGTAAACGTGAATGGATATACGTTAAAAGGTCAAGTGAGTATGTGTATACGTGTACGAGTATCCATATGAATATACATGTCAAATACATACATATGACTCGGCAGATGGATATGCCCATATGTACGTAATGACATGATATACATACATTTATGTGTATACTGCGTACAAAGAAATACATACTAATAATAATATTATATTATTATTCCCTGTTGACTTTATGTAAATATATATATTTATATATAAATATCAGGTTGCTGACCGGCTCTCGATATATTTATATATTTGTTAAATATATATTTAAGTAATTAAATATTAACGATATATATAAAATTATTATAGTTATATTAAATATAAATATTTAAAATACTCGGGTATTTAAATATTTATGTATTAATATATTTAAGGACTATAATAGTATTTTATAATAAAATAAATAAGGGAATTATTTTTTGTCTAAGGGATTTACATATATATTTATGTATAAATATATAAGGCGATTATATCAATACATAAGAAATGTATAAATAATAATATATTTATATATTTTATTAATTAAATGTAGTAATATTAAAATTAATATTTATTTATATATAAATACGTTTATATACAAATAAATAATAATGTTTAAAGTAATACATTAATAAATAAAATATATAAATAGAATTTATTAAAACAATTTCAAATTCAAAAGAATGAAATTCGTATTTTTATGGAAGGATTAAATTCATTGTGAAAATTTAAAATCTTAGATGGTAGCCGTATGAAATAATTAATCATTTCGAAATACTTTTTGAAAAGAGGCGAACTTCATAAAAGAAAATTTTTGAATAGTCGAACTTAGGAAAAAATAAAGATGAAAGAAAATAAAAAATAAAATGAAACTTACCCGTGAAAATGGCGGAGCTCCCTGCACAGCTGGGAATGGAAGAAGACAATGTCAAAGCTTTAAACCAGAAAATAGCAACAAACAACTGAGCTGGGTCGATTTGGGACTTAACCTAAAACGCAGCAAAAATATCATGAAAAATTCCGACGCCTGGCAGAAAAACGTGACTGTAGATTTCGTTTTGGTTTCAAGTTGAAAGATTCTTCGAATTGCTGGCTGTATAGGAGTCGATTCATCATAAAAGAACATGACTAAAGGTTTGGATGCATGGCAGGTATCACTTTGACTGAGTAAATATTGAAATTTGTCAATATTCATGCCCAGAAATGGGGAAGTTGTTTTAACTGCGGCCTATAAATACCTCACAAACTTTCATTCGAAATCATTCTTTGCTTTCTGATTTTTGGACGTTTTTAGAAAGAGCTTATCCTCTGCAAATTATTGTGAGTTTGTGCTAGTTGTCTGTTCAAAGTATTTCAATGAGTGCTGAGCATTCTCAGTTACAAATTATTGTGAGATAACAATAATAATTTTGATTTGGAGAATTTATGCCTGAGGATACTGTTGGCTAAGAGCAACAATAGAAGACTTCTGGAGAGGCATTACTGGAAAAGGAGCTTAAAACAGGCATGATTCTGGATTAAAGTTTTAAACTTTAAAGTTATTTTCTTTACTGTCTTATATTTGCTGATTGTGTTAAACTGAAAATAATGAGTTGTGGCAGTAATCAATTGTTATTGACAATCTTAAATTGCATGATGAATAAAAGGATTTCTTTTTGATGCATGGGGAAAGAATAGGAAATGACAATGTAGCTAAGGGAATTAGCTTAATACAGTTCGTTATGTTCATTTTTAGTTTTAAAAGATTTAAATGGAATTGGGAATTTGAATAGAAGGAATTCAATGGGTTAAGAATGATTTAGTAGAAATGGGAAAGGATTAGGGAATATCAATACAGTTAAAAGAATAACTTGTTGCATTCAATTTAATTAAGGAAGATTTAATTAGGAATGGGATTTTGGAAAGAAGAGATTTAAATGTGATTAGGAAGGGGGTTTTGAAAAAGAAAGGATTCTATTTGGTTATATGCATTAATAGGGAATTATATGCATTGCACTTCAAGACTGTCTTTTGTGTATGATAGCTGATTGGTAGTAATAAATGATTATGCAACTGTTTGAAGTTTTAAACTTGTATGATCTCCGTATATGGAGAATACGTAGAATATGTAATAAATTCTAGGAACGAAATGATGTTTAAACAAAGTGTAATCCTAGCTTGTGTTATTAGGTTAACATTAGGAAGCTCTCTCCTAGGATAAAGAATTCCGGAAACAGGAGATAGGATAGCAAACACTTGCTTAAAGACTCATTTCTAGTAAACTGTTTGAGGTAGGTAGTCTGGGGTATACTAAGCCCACTGAAGGACACGGCCTACGCGTAGAGTAAGGAAGCCCAAAGGCAAATCGGCCCTGAGTAGTGTAAGTGATAGATGACTTACTCAGTAGTTTACTGAACCATAATACTATGGCCATAGTAATGTAATGTACCTACGTCCTCTTTGATTAGAAGATGATTACATTGTCATTTCATAGTTGTCCAATAAGTACATACTAGGTTGAGATTGTGGGATACAAGAATCTAGTGTGTAGGACACAGCACTATGCTCAGTTGGTAATCGTTAAAGGATACCCAACCAATCTCCTCTTCGAAGGGAGGGCCGTTCATTGCAAAATGATCGTGCGGGGGACCGCATTATAAGTCCGTGGTTGGCGGAAAAGCGCCCAAGTGATGTTTCTCCTCCACAGCAAGCGGCCGATGTACCAAGATTTGAAAGGAAGAACTCCTGGACATTCTTACTTCTATTTGTGCAAAAGCTTACGAGCTATGTATGCAATTGTATTACTTTTGAACTCTGATTTGTATTTGCAAAAGAAATGTAATTCATGTGGAAACATATTGTAACTTGTACGTATTTATCAATAAAGAAAGGAAAATTTTTATTGTATCATCTTTGTCACTTGTTACCTTTACATGTTTAAAGTGAGAATTGGAAAATTTTTAATTTATGCAGAATTGGGTCGTTACAGAATTGTAGGCCATCCTCAAATGAGAAAGGAATTGTGGTAGTAACTAATGGCGGCTTTGTAATTGGAGTGACTATCTTCCGCATCTTCTTGCTATCCATTGAATGGTGATGCCATCTACGCCTTCCAAGGCATCCAAATTGACTATTGGATGTGCTCGATGTAAATCGGTGTCGGCTGTCTTCAGGAAATCATGAATTAAGACCAATTTGGTCTTGAATTCGACTTGAGAGAACTGCATACTAAAAATCTGGAAGAATGCCTGGGCACACGATACTATTTGAACAACTTTTCATAGAGGCTAAAAATAGCTTTGCCGAGGGGTAGTTTTTTCGAAAAATTCCGAGATATGGGTTTTGTTGAGAATGTCTTTTTGAACGAACCCAAAATGTCAAATTTTTGAAAAGATGACTTTTTCACAAATATGCAACAACCCCTCAGAAGTAGAAGTTGCAGAAGCTATTTTTTCCTAGAAAATTCTAGCACATGGGTTTTGTAGGTGCCTGTGAGTTGAGTAGACCCAAAATGTTAGTTTATGAAAAAGATGATTTTTTCAAAAACCCTAAAAAATGGGGGTAGTGGGGCAATTTTTTTGAAAATTTTTGGCACGTGGGTTTTGTGGCCAATCTTGTGTTGACTGAACCCAAAAGCTCAGATCTATGAAAAGATTGAGTTTGCTCGAACATGTAAGAAAATCTAAGACAAAAGTAAAAGAAGTTGTGGGGAAAAATTTCCAATCTTCGAGAAGATTTTAAAAGAAGAGAACCCAAAACGCTAGAAGCTGAAGGTTATGAACTGCTGTCTTTGAAAGCTGATGCTCTGGAGATATAAACTCTGGAAAGACGTCCTTATATGCAACCTGATCTTGGAAATATGAAGAACGTTGAAAACCTCTTTTGTTTGATCCTTCAAATGCTGTAGAGAAGAAAGCTTTTGTGTTTGGCGTTTGAAGTCAACCTGCAAGAATAATGAAAAAGGATGCCCAAATGCTTGATAAGCAAACTTTGGAGGTGAAAGCATCAGTTAACTCATCATTACCCTGATTTGTGAATCAACTAGCATGATTAGCTGTTAACTGAAACAATTCCCCAAATTTTGGGATGCCTAGACATGAGACAGTCTTCAAAATCTATAACTAAGGGTTGACTTTGGATGCCACCTTGCCAGTGTTAGGATATTTTTTGAAGATTTTCAAAATTTCTTTGATAAACTGCCTCCGTTTGATCCTTGATTTCAGACACCAAATTGATCCTGAGGTTTGGCTGACAGATTCACTGTGGAGCTGGATCAACTTTGAAGAGATGTTATTGGAGGTTGCAAACCCTGAAAATGACTTTTGGTGGCTTGAATTCTTGGGCACCTTTTTGAGATTAGGTGCTTTTTCTTGCTAGTGTTAACCAAGTTTCAGATGATTTTCAATTTCTTCAATTTTGACCTCATGTGCTTCAATCTGTAGCTACTGGTGATTGATGATTCCCGTGGACTGGATGTTGAATCCATCGCGAAGCTAGAAGAATCCTGGAAAGGATGACTGGCTATGCAAGCTCTAAAAACTGATTCAGGAGGTTCAAATTCCTAGGCGCCCTTGGCCTATAGGGGCACTTTTGTGTTTCTGAGATACAATTTCCACTTTGTAGTTGCTGACGAAATGCTTCAGTTTGGTCTTTGTTGTCGGATGTTTAACTGCTTCGGTGAATCTGCCAACGGACTCGCTGTGAAGCTTGATCATAACTGAGAAGGACTAGCCGGGAGCTGTGAAACTCGAAAGCTGCATCTGATCCTCCTAAAATTTGGGCCGCTTTTGCTAGAAGGGTGCTTTTTGCTTTATACTTAGCCAATTTTTCATAGTTTTCAACTTCATTTGACTTTTAGCATCTTCCGCCTCTACCTTCGTTTGCCGGTGTTTGATGAATTTGTTGAACTTGCTTGACGATCCATTGAAAAGCTTGTAGAATTCTGAAGAGGACAACTGGTTTTGCAAGTCTTAGCAACTGCATTTGGCCTCTTGAATTCATGGGTGCCCTTGGCTAGCAGGGGCACTTTTGACTCCAGTGTTAGTCATTTTCTGATGATTTTACTCTCCTTGCACTTTGCGTTCACCATGTTGCTTGATTGGGTTGACCGTGCTGTCGACGACGTGACCGCGTTCACCGTTGTGATTGCTTTCATCACTTCAAGTGCACGGGCATTGAAAAGTTGACCAAGGCGTTGACTGCAAAGGCATCTCCCTTGTGACAAGGCGTCCTTTTTCCAGACTTGGTTTATTTTTCGTATTTTTTCAACTTTTGAAATTCCCTTCCGTCGTTGAGCATCTTTCAAGCATCTTTTGCCACAAACTCTTTTGTGCAATGTCTGAAACTTAGCTTTCGACACCTAGTATCTGGCCATTTGCCATTGATGACCTCAGAGGTCCTAACTTTTTTTCTTCTGAAAAAGCGAAATAGACCCACTAGAGCAAAATTGAATTTTTCGTGATTCTGATTGGACCAGTGTGATCGTGACGAAGAATAAACCAATCAAAATCATTTTGAGCCATTTCTGGAAAGGTCTTATTTTTAGGTTTTTTCTAAAAACAAGGGCTTGAAACCCTAATTTCAAAATTTTCAAAAAATTGTAAGTATCCTTTTGACAATAAACCCACAAAAACCCTATGCTTCATTTGTCGTTTAGAAATTTCTAAATATAGAAAATTGCCATTCTTAGAGACTTTGACTTTTGACGACAATATTACAAGATTTTATCCATTTTTATCAAAATGCCTTAATGAAGCAAAAAAATTATTTTGGGTACAACACACTTCCACGAACAACTAGATAGAAAGATATATAGAAAGATATATAGAAAGATAAATAGACGAGATAGAAAATGAATAAAGGGATGTGATAAATCCCAAGATGCTCAAAGACATAAGACAAGTAGATATACTTGCAAGGCTTGAGGAAGCCAAAGAGAGAGAGAGAGAGAGAGAGAGAAGGGCTGTGAGAGCCAAGAGAGTTGTAGAGAACATTGTGAGAGCTTGAGAGAAAGGAGTTGTGCAAGCTTGAGAGGAGAGAAAAGAGTCTCTAAGAGAGAAAGACCAAGAGACTAAGAGAGAAAGATCAAGATTGAAAGATGAAGAGAGAGCAATAGAATGAAAGAGATAGATTTTAAAGTAAGAAGAGGAGGGAAAAGAAGGTTCTTGAGCCATTACAAGGCATCCCGGTCTGTTTCCGTCGACCAAGGCAGGTGACAAGTGGCAACATGCTTGGAAATCACTATTTGAATGTTAAAATTGTTAAATTAGTGATCAGATCAGTGCACAGAAAATTAATTCAAAAATCAGACACAGTAACACAGCATATACCCTGGGAAAACCCTCCTCTTGAGGGAGAAAAACCCAGCAACAAAGATCTCTCTTTTATATATATAAGTAAAGGCAATAATTCTCTTTACAATGAGGCCAATACAAGGCCAATATCCAGCATCAACTCTAGATGCAATAACAGAAGATACACTGCACTTCCTTGAAATCTGAATCTGCACTTAGAGAAATTTGCAATCTGCTCTTAAAGGAATTCGCACTTGAATGAGGGAATAAATCGAACTGAAATATATTAATTGTGAAGTAACCAACAGCGAACTCTATATATATCCAACTATAGTAATATCTCAAAGGATGTGATCTTTCATATTGCAATGTCGGCCTCATGCAAAGACGTCTTTTCATAAACAAGAAGTCGGCCTCTTAAAAAATTCGCGCCTCCTCATTATTAAATTCGTATCTCTTTAAATGCATCTGTTATCAAAAGGAATATCTCTTCATTAAAACGCATAAAATAATTAAATAGTCAAAGGCTATATTTAATTATTGTCTTCATGCGTATTGTGCTGGAAAGTATTCGCCTGAAGCTGCCACGATCTTCAACACTCCCTCTCAGCTAGGGAGGATACTTCCAGCTGCTTAAGACATATCACCTCATCGTGATGTCTGATATCGCCTCAATATAATATCAACCATAATGGCTATAACCATGCTATGGTGAATAAAGAAATATCACCTCAACGTGATATTGGATATCGCCTCAACACGATATCTACCATAATGGCTACAACCATACTATGGCACAAGACAAATATCACCTCACGTGATATCAGATATCGCCTCAACACGATATCTACCATAATGGCTACAACCATACTATGGTAAAAGATAAATATCACCTCACGTGATATCGGATATCGCCTCAACACGATATCTACCATAATGGCTACAACCATACTATGGTAAAAGATAGAAAGGCTCACTGATACTGAGACTCTTTCTCAATCAAGGCTGGATTCTCCACCATACCAAGCTTATCTCGAAAGTATACAAACTTTATCCTGGAGAGAGGCTTGGTGAGAATATCTGCCGTCTGCTCATCAGTGCTGATGTACTTCAACTGTACAGCCTTTCGTAGTACCATATCTCTGATGTAGTGGTACTTGATCTCAACATGCTTCGTTCTGTCATGAAACACAGGATTGACAGAAAGCTTCACGCAACTCTGATTATCACAATGGATGATGGTAGGCTCCATTGATTGTCCAAACAAACCTGTAAGGAGCTTACGAAGCCACACTGCTTCCCGAGTTGCCATACAAGCTGCAATATACTCGGCCTCGGCTGTACTCAATGCTACAGATGACTGCTTCCTGCTGCACTAGGAAATCATAGCAGAACCCAAAACTGAAGCAACAACCAGAGGTGCTCTTCCGATCTGTGACACACCTGCCCAATCAGAATCTGAAACCATGTAACTCCAATTTTGCATTTGAAGTGTACCTCAACCCATATCCAACTGTGCCACGCAAGTATCTCAGGATATGTTTAGCTGCAACAAGATGTATCTGTCTCGGATCACACATAAACTGGCTAAGTGCACTCACTGCATAGCAAATATCAGGTCTAGTGTTAACCAGATACATCAAAGACCCAATCAACTGTCTATACAATGTAGGATCCACCAAGTCTGAATTAGCTGAGCCTCCTTCAACTTATGAAGGTTGGTCTCCATTGGTGTAGACATGGATTTGCAATCCATCATGCCAAATCTCTTAAGTATATCAATGGTGTACTTTCCTTGACTTAGAATCATCTCATCTGGTTTCTGCCAGACTTCTAAACCAAGAAAGTAATGCATGAGCCCAAGGTCCTTCATCTCAAATTCTGAAGTCAACTCCTTCTTGCACTCGAGAATCAGGTGATCTTCTCCAGTAAGGATCAAATCATCAACATATAAAACCAATATTAGTGCATCACCATTGATTACCTTGAAATAGAGATTTGAATCAGCATCATTCTTCAAGAAGCCCAAACTAGATAGGTACCGATCAATCCTTTCGTACCAAGCACGAGGAGCCTGCTTAAGACCATACAAGGCCTTCTTCAGCTTACACACATGTGACTCCTTCTCATGAACTTCAAAACCATCAGGTTGCTCAATATAAACTTCTTCCTCAATTACGCCATTGAGAAAAGCTGTCTTCACGTCCATCTGATGAATCTTCCATCCTTTCGATGCAGCAATGGCAATGATAGTTCTGACAGAAGTGTAACGGGCAACAGGAGCAAATGTTTCTTCGTAATCAACTCCCTCTTTCTGAGAAAACCCTCGAGCAACAAATCTTGCCTTATACTTCTCAATGCTCCCATCTGCAGCATGCTTGATTTTGAAGAGCCATTTCGAAGATACCACTGATTTGCTCTTAGGTCTAGGAACAATGTCCCAAACATCATTCTTCAGAATTGATTGATACTCCTCTGCCATTGCATCTCTCCAAACCTGATGACTGAATGCTTCTTCAACACATGAAGGTTCTGAATCAATAATCTGACTCATCAAGGCAACATAATTGAAGAACTTATGAGGCCTTTTACTTTCTCTGAATGTGCCTCTAGGAGCTGCAAAGCTTTCTGCCTCTTGCATAGTGCGCCTAGCCCATAGAGGTCTCTTTCTTCCAATGACAATGTCAGTAGGCCCATCAGTAGGCTCCAAGGGTTCAACAGGATCAGCATCTTCTTTTGGTTCAACAGTCTCCCTCTGAATCTCAGGAGTATGGTCAACTTCCATATCCTGAGGAGACTCTTCGTTACTGATCTCCATGTGAGTGCCCTTGGATCTCTAAATGCAATGTCTTCCTCAAAAGTAACATCCCTACTGATCTCGATCAACTTTTGTCCTGGAATGTAAATTCTGTAGGCTTTAGATGTCTCGCTGTAGCCCACAAAGATGCCCTTCTTGCCAGAAGGCTCCAACTTAGTTCTCTTCTCCTTCGGAACATGAATATAAACAGGACATCCAAAATTCTTAAGTGACTAACTTCAGGCTTCTTCCCTGTGAAGGCTTCTTCCGGAGTTATATTCTCCAAGACCTTGTGAGGACTTCTGTTCTGCACATATACAGCTGTCCTGGAGGCTTCTGCCCATAAGAAAGTCTGCAAATCTTGATCATGAATCATGGCCTTTGCTGCTTCCATGATTGTCATGTTCTTTCTTTCTGCAACACCATTCTGCTGAGGATCATAGGGAACACATAACTCCCTCTTAATCCTTGCATCCGTACAAAAGTCTAGAAAACTACCAGAGGTGTATTCACCACCATTGTCAGATCTAAGGACCTTAATTCTTTTACCAAAAAGGTTTTCTACTAAGGCTTTAAACTCCTTAAATCTAGCTAATACTTCCTCAGACTCTTTAGACCTCAAGAAATAAATCCAAGTTTTCCTAGAGTGATCATCAATAAACAGTACATAATACAAAAATCTGCTTGAAGACGGAACAGACATAGGGCCACATAAATCTGAATGGATGAGATCTAAAATACTCTTAGATTTATTTTCACTACTATGAAAAGTGGCTTTTACATTCTTACCTAGAGCGCATCCCTTGCAAGTGCCTTCATGCTCCTTGTCGAACTTAGGTAGACCTGTCACCATCTTCTCCATAATAGGCAAAGCACGAAAGTGTAGATGCGCCAATCTTCGATGCCAAAGATCACATAGAGAAGAAGTATCATGAACCAATGCTTGTAGAGGACGAGTGCAAACCCTGTAGAGACTTTCATGTCTCACTCCAATAACTTGAGCATCTTTGAAGCTAGAGTTCTCCAACCATACAAGAACTTTGCCTTTTGAGAAGGCAATTTGATATCCTTTATCTTCTAGGGCTGAAATAGAGATGAGATTGCGCTTGATCCCCGGAACATAAAGAACATTGCTCAACTGAAGTGTAATACCTGAATCCAAATGGAGAGTAGAGGTCCCAATCCCTTTCACGGTGTAGCTAGCATCATCTCCAATGATAACTTGTTCCAAAGAGTCTTTCTTCACCAAATTTGATAAGTGCTCCTTGAATCCGGTAATGTGACGAGAAGCACCACTGTCAATCAACCATGTGTTGGTGTCGGTGGCAACATTGCTTGACAAGGCTGAACAAAACAGATATTCATCCTTCTGAGGAGAAACATTCTCTACATCTGCAACGGAGGCTTGATGCTTAGGTCTGTCAGGGCAATGTTTAGCAAAATGACCAAACTTGTCACACCTAAAGCATTGAATTTTAGACAAATCTCGCTTCTTCTTGGGAGGGGAAGCATCATCATTTCCTTTATCACGATTCCTCTTGAAGTGTCCCTTCTTTCCACCTTTTCCTTTCTTCTTCGAAGCTTGGGCTGCAAGAACATGGATTTCTTGATTAGAAGAACTTGGGCCAACACCTCTAGCCATCAACCTTGATTCCTCTTGGATGCAGTCAGCCCTCAAACGATCAAACTTCGGAAGTTTAGACCTTGCACTAATTCCTTGAATGTAGGACTCCCAAGATAATGGCAACCCGTTGAGTGCAAGCATTGTCAAATCTTTATCTTCAACCATATGACCAATGGAGGAGAGCTGATCTCTCAATTCTGCAATCCTCATGAAGTAGGCGATCACGGTCTCTCCTTTCGACATCTTCACATGATGAAGTTGTTGCTTCAGCGCAAGAGCCCGGCTGGTGTTGTTGATTTCATACATTTCTTCCAAAGTTTTGAACATCTCCCTAGCGGTCTTCAACTTGGAAACAATAGGGACGATGTGGTCCTTCACGGAGTCAACTAGCAACTTCTTTGCTTTGATATCTTTCTTCCTCCATTGCAACTTCTCTTCTTCCTCTTCAGGTTTGGGAACCTTGGACTCCGCAAATTCAACCAAATCATTCTCCTCCAATGTAAGCATGATTCAGAATCTCCATGAGGTGTAGTTTGAAGCTCCATCGAGTCTATCTTTGATCTTCAATCCGTTCACCATTTTGAATGAAGTGAGGATAGATAGGACCCTTCAACAAAGAATAGAATAAGCTGTGAAAGCACAAATCTAACCACGATCTTTCTTCACACCCGCTCTGATACCATGTTAAATTAGTGATCAGATTAGTGCACAGAAAATTAATTCAAAAATCAGACACAGTAACACAGCATATACCCCGGGAAAACCCTCCTCTTGAGGGAGAAAAACCCAGCAACAAAGATCTCTCTTTTATATATATAAGTAAAGGCAGTAATTCTCTTTACAATGAGGCCAATACAAGGCCGATATCCAGCATCAACTCTAGATGCAATAACAGAAGATACATTGCACTTCCTTGAAATCTGAATCTGCACTTAGAGAAATTCGCAATCTGCTCTTAAAGGAATTCGCACTTGAATGAGGGAATAAATCGAACTGAAATATATTAATTGTGAAGTAACCAACAGCGAACTCTATATATATCCAACTATAGTAATATCTCAAAGGATGTGATCTTTCATATTGCAATGTCGGCCTCATGCAAAGACGTCTTTTCATAAACAAGAAGTCGGCCTCTTAAAAAATTCGCGCCTCCTCATTATTTTATTCGTATCTCTTTAAATGCATCTGTTATCAAAAGGAATATCTCTTCATTAAAACGCATAAAATAATTAAATAGTCAAAGGCTATATTTAATTATTGTCTTCATGCGTATTGTGCTGGAAAGTATTCGCCTGAAGCTGCCACGATCTTCAACAAAAATGTCGCAGGATGCTGGTGCAACGTGTGGATGTTTGTGCAACGTGCTAATGTCCAGACAAATCACGCTAAAAAACGGTGGGAACGAGGAAAACACAAAGTTTAACGCAAAGCTGACATAAGAAGGTAGCTGCTGAAAAGGGGTCTAGAGCATCTCTAGGGGAAAAAGGCTGATGCAAGGGCTAAAATGAGCCTACACAAATACTAAGGGAGTGGACACTAAGAATACAAAACTATAGGTGAAAATTACAAGGGTATGCAATTTTCGACACTAAAGGAACAAAAAGATTAGAATGAGAGGCAACAAAAGTGGAAAAAGAATGTTGTTGATGATGCTCATTCTAGCAAGCCCAGTATTTATTCTCTAGCAGAAATCTCAGTTGATTGGAAGGCTCACCTTTTGGTGGTGTATTCCAAAAACACATTCGCATGCGAGGTCATGGATGGGAAAACTTAGGATGATAGATACAGTGTAGGAGATGATTCTAATTACTATAAGGACAAAATTTACTTGTGAAACCTTAAGGAGAAAATTTTGAGAGCCATCCACGATACACCATTGGTAGGACATCCAGGATATTTTAAAACTTATAGGTAAGTTGGAGAGAGGTTTTCATGGAAAGGCCTCAAGGATGATATCTTTTGATATGTGCGGGAATGTATGGCTTTTTAGCAGGACAAGTCAAAACACACTTTTCGAGTTGGATTGCTTTAACCATTGCCCATTCTAGAGTAGAAATGGGAGTGTGTCTATGAACTTCATTACTAGTCTACTGAAGGTCCAAGGCAAAGATTGTATTTTTGTGGTAGTTGATCGATTAACCAAGTTCGCACACATTTTCGCTATCTCATCTAAGTATAGGGCACCACAAATTGCAGAATCGTTTTTAGAGAGGTGTTCAGACTCCATGGATTGCTGCCAAATATAGTCAATGATAGGGATAGTCGGTTTCTCTATGCTTTTTGGTAGGAGCTATTCAGGTTAGCTAGGACCGAGTTAACCCCTAGCACCAATTACCACCCTCAAATGAATGGCTAGATAGAGGTTGTGAACAAATAGGTTGAGGGATATTTGCATAACTGTGTCAGGACAACAAAAGGCGTGGATTAGGTGGTTGCACTTGGGTGAACACTGTTACAACACCACCCATCATATGTTGATTGGAATGACTCCTTTCAAAGTTTTATATGGATATGATGCTCTATCATTTTTGGATTTAGCTTTTGGTGATAGGAGGGCTCCCATAGCTAAGGATTGGATCCGGGGGAGTCAAGATATCCTTAAGTCACATAAGGATAATCTTCAGAGTGCCTAGAATCAGCAGAAAATATATGCAAACAAGTACAAAGTAGAGCGGAGCTTTGAGGTGGGAGACTTGGTTTTCTTGTGCCTACAACCCTATAGATAGTCTTCCTTGAAGAAAAGTGGTGTAGAAAAATTAAAACCTCTCTTCTATGGTCCCTACATGATTGTTTGGAGATTGGGGGAAGTGGCATATGAGCTTGAGCTGCCAAAAAATAGTAGGATCCATAATGTGTTTCACGTATCATGCCTTAAAAAGGTTCTAGGGCAGCATATTACATCATCATCAGAGCTTCCACCCTTTGATGAGGAAGGCCAATTGGTTTTGGTACCTGATGAGATTGTGGATGTTAGAGAAAGAAAATTGAGGAGAAGAATAATCAAGGAATATCTAATCAGATGGAGAGACTTGCCCATGGGGGATGCCACTTGGGAAGGTGAACAAATTCTTTAGCATCCTAATTTGCAATTGCTTGAGGGCAAGCAATTTTGGGAAGGACGGATTGTAATGCCCCCTTCCAAGGAGTAACCTGGAGTGACCAATTAGCCTATATTATTCTCGTAGGCTAAATTCAAGGAACAAGGAATATTTTAATTTAATTATTTAATATTATCTAACCAAACATATTTTATGGGTGATATTATTTAGTTAATTTAATAAGTCTCATAAAGTGACTTTAGAGGAATATTTAATGAAGTTTAATAAAGTTGCTTTATTTTCTCGGGTTTTAAATAAAATATAAAAATGCAGGAATTTGAAAAGTTATTCTAGTGTTTTTGGAAAATGTAATGTTCCTAAGAGGAGTTATACTAGTTTTATCCCAAATTATCAATTTCCCAAGCAATAAAAGAGTTAGAAGGTACCTTGGCTTGATTTGATCCTTGCAAACAAGTTAGAGATCAATTACAGTAATAACTTAACAAGTAGAGCATGATTGAACATTAGTAAATCCATAGTAAATTTGTTAACCCAATTATTACTTTATCTTGGGGGTGCTCAACCATGGGGAACATGGAAGAGAATGACTCGATGGGGTGTCTTAGCCTCTCTAGACCCAAGGATAGATATACCATCCTCCTTAGCCTCATGTGGCACATGCCATTCATATGAGGTGGCCCCATGTGGTGGCACATGCCATTCATATGGGGTGGCATACCTAGTGAGGATTCTCATTTATCCGTTATTCCCTCATCTTGCCATCCTTTCTATTTCCTTATGACTGACCTCTTTATATCATTACACCATGATAGGGGAGTGAGATTACAACAGGTGCCTCGAAAATGCCATCTCTCCTAGGCCCAAGGCACTGTACCATTGGTAACCCAAATGGATACCCCCTTGGCCTCCTTGGGACTGCTTGGTCCCCTATTATAGAACACATTGATTCTCCCTTATAGGACACATTGGTCCTCCATTGAGAACACTTGGTCCTCCATTATAGAACACATTGGTTCTCCATTATAGGACACTTGGTCCTTCATTATAGAACACATTGATTCTCCATTATAGAGGTGGCATACCTAGGAGAGGGCCCCTTCGCTGTATTCCCTTTGCAAATCTCCCCTCTTCTATCATGGTGAAAATATGTACATAGTAATTTAATCAAATTCATACTTGCAAATAATCATATCAACAATACATTATGAACTATGAAGATGCTATCATTGAATATGTGTAATAATATGCATGAAACCTCAATCCTATTTAACAATGCATTATATCCCATAATTAGTCCATCATAAATACATTAACTTACAATACAAACTGAATATCTTATTTGCTGGCAGATCTCTTACTTCTTCTTCCCCAAGTCGATATTCATATTAAAGAGTCATATTTACTTATAAGACTGAATAATTGCTGTCATTACCATTTCTTTTATACCTCTTCCTCAATCTCCTGTTGTTTTCCTAAGTGTGGCTTTATTTCCCAATATATATAATACATTTATTCCCTTTTCCCAATCTGCTGTACTTTCCAGATTTCCAATTACTGATTTTATTTATTTTCTCTTTTCCTGAATGCAGATATATTTCTCCATCTGATTCCTGAATCATATTATTTCATTCCTAAAATCTAATGGTCTCCATTTCTGCCCCCTTCAGATTTCTTCTTCATCCTCTTTTAATATCTTTCTTCATATGAAAGGCTGCATCTTTTAAAAGAGGGATATCCTCATGAAAGGATACATCCTTTTGTTAATAATAGTTCTTTGGAGTATTGAACCATAATATTGCTGTAGTACCCATTGCTGCCCTCTAACATATAACTCATTGCATTTGATAATAAACATTGCCCCATCTTATAGCTGATCGCTGCCATTCCAACTGATTACCGTTCCCTTTATCAATTGCTGTTCATAGTGAGAATCGCTGCCTTGTGAATGAATACTTAAACCCCTTAATCGGTGCCTCTTGGAATGAATAATAATAACCATTAAATGAATCGCTGCCTTCATGTATGTATTATTTTATGTATATATTTTATATTAATATATTTTGTTATTTTACTATTATATTTATAAATTTAATTTATTGTTAATATGTTTATTTTTATATTGGTTTCATACATATATATCTTATATTATTATATTATAATAATTACAATTATAATAATATCAAATTGTAAATATATATTTTGCTATATTTGATAATTATAATTATAATATTATCTTATGATAATTGTAATTATAATGATATTAAATTGGTAATATTTCTTTTTATATTTTTTTTATATGTATTTTTGTTATTTATTTTATTTAATACTTTATATCTTAGTGTTACAATTTTGGGGGCATGACAATACAGATGTGTTTTTGGAAGCTCATTTTGACATTCTTGATTATCTTGATGAAATTGGAGAGTTTGGAGAACGAAACCCTAAGAGATGTTGGTTTCAGTAGTGCAAGATTCTATCCTAGCTGGTTGTTGAAGAGATCATTTAGATTTCTTGCATTGGGATACAATTATTAGAGTTCGAAAGTTGTGAAGTCTTGTGCCAAGACAAATTTTTAAGTGTGTAATAAGTTGTAGGGTTACAAAGGTGAATAAAGTATATAGATAAATATTTTATTAGCTGTGTAGGGTTAGTTGTACTTTTCTAGATAACTATGAAGGGGTGATTTTTTAATATTAGTATTTAGGGTTGATTGAATATTTTTTAAATGTAATAATCATCCTTTTTTTTAAAGGAAAAAAATTTGTTAGCTCAAAACAGAATGAAATGCCAAGCACTTTCTTTCCATTTTCTGATCACCAAGTTCCAAGTGTGGGTGAGTGAGAGCATACAGTGTATAGGGTTACAAATTCTTTTGAAAATAAGAAGTTGAATGTAGTATCCACTTATTTAGTGGAGGTAACCAACATTTCCACTTTTCAGTTGGAAAGCTTATACAATAGTGAAAATGCAAGCAAGCTCTTCCACTTTTTAGTGGTGAGCGAATACAACAAGAAAGAACAACACTCCCACTTTTCAGTGGTGAGTGAATACAATAATTAGAGCATCTCTTCCACTTTTCAGTAGTGAGTGAGAACCAATAAGCCACTTATTCAGTGGGATGAGTAACAACAAAATACTCAAGAGCAACTCACTAGTGGTACTACCATTCCGTGTTACAATGTTAGCTCATTTGAAAACTTCTGAATTCGAAATATGCATCTGCTGTTACAAGTATGGTCATGAAAGAAATTGATAGAACTTCCCTACATGTATCACAACATCAAAGAACTGACCACCCATCATGGAATTAACAAATATACCTCAAAGATTGACAAATAGATGGCTGGTGCAGGTTTGACACCCTGCTGTTACAATCTGGACAGTGAGATATAAACTCAAAAAACTTCACCAAATCACTCCCACATGCACCCGCAATGAATGCAAACTCAAAAACTGACAAATAGATGGCTGGTGCAGGTCTGAAACCCTGCTGTTACAGTTTGGACAGCGAGATATAAACTCAGAAAACTTCACCAAATTACTTCCACAAGCACACAAAATCTTTGCAAATATTCACCAAAATATAAATCCCAAAATTTGCAATCACAATACTTTGAATTATCTTCTTTTTGAAACCCTGGAACTGGAACTCCGTTGAAGCACAATGTGATTCTTGAATAGAACCACCCCACTAGCTAGGGATTATCTTTCAAATCCAAAACTAGGAACCAAATGAGAGTTTTTCATCCTCAAATGATTTTTGGAAGAACTTGCAGGTTTAATCCGATAACATAACAATATGTGTAATCTTTAGCATAACCAAATGAGCCCCCAACACATCCTTTAATAGCTTATTTGTTGCTTTTTTGAAAAAAATGTTTTTTTTTGCTTTTTTGAAAAAACACTTTTTGCTTTTTTTTTTTCCAAAATACACTTTTTCCTTTTTCGCAGTTTTTTCCAAAAAAAAACTTTTGCTTTAAATAAAATAATTCATTATGTGCAAACATTTAATCACCTTTCCAACAAGCTATTACACTAAGTTGTCCTTTAGTTATTTTTCAATATTAGACAACATCAGTGAAATATTAATTAAATAACTTAATAATTCACCCAAGTTGCGGAAAGTACTACAACGCTATTGGAATCCAATTTTGACCTCACCATGATGAAATTGAAGTAGTAGGAAGATGATTGAAATCAACTTGATGACTTTCTAGAAATAGCTTGCTCTTCCAAGAAATTTGGAGAGCACCCAAAAGGTTGGAAATCAATTCCAAAAACATCAAAGAGCTCCAACTAACCAACTAAACTCAAACCCAAGAACAATTTCTTTGCAAGATTGATCCAATTCTTCTCCAAGAATGTTGGAGTTCTCCCTAACTAACCAGTTAGCCTCCAGAAGACTTATAAATTGGCTAAATGTGCATGAATTGGTTAAGTGCCAAAAGGGGACATTACAATAAAGGTTGGTATTCCCATATCACAGTCTTAAACTGCACTTGCCAACCCAATATTATAAGTCGCAGCTCATTGTAATACCACCGCTGTACAAGGGAATTTCCATATATTGCTGAGTGGGACTATCCAAGTCAATGGAGGAGTAAGAAGGGTCCATCGCTATTCAAAGCTATCACTGCCAAGAATAAATAAGGTGCGAGTCTACAAGATTTCATTGTCTGCTGCCTATATTTGGAGATTATAGGGATGACATCGAGAGTGTAGAGGGTCAGCGAAGAAATTGGGAAGGGTGATGAGTTGGACATATCCTCCTTGGAGCTTCCATCTTACCTCCTTGCACTGCCATTCACATCTAGAGTTCCATAAAGAAGTTGCGCTAGACACATTAAAGGTCAACTATATTGTTTAATATTTATTTCTTTGTAAATGTTTCCAGCAGGGACGAATACATACTATAACTTTTTTCTATTGGAAACTATTTTTCAAAAATTCACACACTCTGGTAATTTTGTATGGACTATATTTAAGTTGAATGTAATTGAATGCATTGGTTGTGTTCTTGAAATAAACATGCCATGTACTAGAATTTGTGACAAACTATTCTATGCTTGAATTGCACAATACAAATATCAACCTATTGAAAACAAATTGAATACAAGTTCAAAACAAGTGAACAATTGTTTGACAAAATGTCTGTGCACAGCGAGTTGTGAAATTGGAAAACTTTTCTACAAAAAATAGCTTGGGATATTTCATGGCTCTACATAGGCAACATCAACATAGTAATTTTGTACCTAAAGATTTGATTGTGGCATTGATGTATCTAGTAAACAAACCATTTATTGAAGGTCAGGTAAGTAGATGGCTACTCTTACTCCAAGAATTTACATTCATCATTAGACCAAGAAAAATCCATATTATTGTAGATCAATTTTTGAAAATTAAAATAGGAGAACCATTAGAACCCGCATAAATGAAGACTTTTTTGGATGCTCATTTATTCTAGATAGCTGCACTACCTCCATGATACAAAAGCATTGTTGAATACCTTCCAACAACAACTTTTCCAAAATATATGTAGAAAGGAGGAAATTGGCATTGAAAAAGTAAGATATTCCAATTATCAAAGGATTACTCTATAAAATGGGTCTTGACCACATCTTGACAAGATGTATGATGCAGGAAGCAGTGAGAAGTGTGTTAGAAGAGGCACATGAAGGACTTGCAGGTGGTCGCATGGGACTAGATGCCACTACAAAAAACGTCCTAGAAGGCCTATGGTGACTAACACTCCACAAAGATGCAAGGGAGTGGGTTGTGGGATGTGACACATGCCAAATAGTAGGTAAGTTGTTGATGAAAGATTTTAAGCCACTTTCACCATCCCAACCACAAGAATTATTTGAAAATGGGCGTTGGACTTCGTAGGTCCTCTTAAAGATAGTCAACTTTACAAATGTAAATATATCATAGTAGCCATAGAGTACTTGACAAAGTAGGTAGAAGCAAGAGCATTATTGGATAAAACTACATTGAGTATGACAAGATTCATCTACAAATATATAGTTATAAGGTTTGGAATCCCAATTAGATAACTAGTGATAGAGGAGGGCATTTTGTAAATCATGTGTTTCGGTTGATGATAAGTGAGTTCCGAATCTTCAATACTCTATATAGTCCATGCTACCCAAGAGAAAATGGACAAGCAAAGTCAAGAAACAAGGTACTTCTTTCAGTTATGTTGGTGATCTGAATTGTAAGCCCAAATCCTTAAGGTTTGATAATCTTTCAGGCGCTAGGGGTGTCAAACCTAGGAAGATCACCACAAACGTATCTTTAGGTTGGGCAACTAAGGACCAATTGTTGAGTTGGGTAAGACATCCTTCACTTCTAGCTCTGCAAGACCAAGGGGGGTTTTCCCTAAGATGCTGAATGAATGGTTGATAGACTAAGTGAATACCTCACAACAAACAATACCCATCGCATAGTGCATCCCTATACTGGTGTCACTATATACCTATGTGCTTGTTTGAAGGTATGAGCTGGAGCATCTTTTTAACATATAATCTGCCATACAAGTGTCTGAAAATGGGTTTTATGATAATCCCTTTAGATGTTATACACTTTCAGACATGGCAGCAAAAATGCACAAAAATATAAAATTGAAAGGTGTTTGAATTGATGTGTTTTAGGGTATGTTGAGGACTATAAGAAGAAAACCAGTTATAGACTGATGCCTTTATCCATTGGGCAGCAAAGACATTGGATTCACTCAAACGTATGATAACAAAAACTTAGGTGATATCCTAATCAAGATATCACAAAAAGACTATGTTTCAAATCTATAGGTAAGTTGGGCTCTACATGCACATTTAGAAAAACAATAAATAAATGCAAAATATTGAGTCTACTTAACAATCCTTAGGCACACTTATACATTTCCTTGTTATCCTCAAAAGATACCATGCAAAAGCTTTGCGGGGATTTTACAAACATTTGGCTGAAAAACTAATCGACACACTTCAAAAATGTAACTGAACATACACAAGGAGACACTCAACTAAGGTTGATTCTGCCATTAATCAAACAAAATTTAAAGCTTACACATATTATCATAGGCTTGGGGAAAGATCCAACTCACGACAATGTAAAAACAACAATCGAGAATTGAAAGTTGAAACCCTAGGGCTTCTTGCAAGCATTTTCTTTTGCTGATGGCTTTGCAATTGCGTTTTTGTAATGCCCCTGCTTAGCCTTCTATTAAAGGGGAAAATATAATAAGTTAATGCCTAGTTTCAATGTGGGACTCTATAAAGCATTAATTTATTATCTTGAAGGGGATATAAGGAGACTCAAAAGAAAATAATAATATAAGATATCCCTTTTTGTCTTTTCTGTGCATTGGGGGAACTATGACATATTGTTGGGATTTTTTTGTTAAAAATAAGGAATTTCAAGAAGCATACGTAACTGATGATAGTTACATAGGAGTTCAAGAATAAGTTGATGGGTGGAGAAAAAGAGAGGCATGCAGATTTTGTTTATGGAAAACTTTGGGAGTTTATTCTGAAACTGAAACTAAATTGTGGCTCTACATGGACCGAATGCTTCTGTAGAGTAGGTTGTCTACAGTGCTGATTCACAAAATACTAAATTGTAGAATCGGGCATTCATTGAGCAGCTATCGTGGACTTTTAAAAAATCGAAGACTCATATACGAACTATCAAAAGCAGTGATATCAAATGATACGTTTTGAGTATAGCATCACAAATTCATAATAGGGTGCTTGTTCTTGTTGAAAGAGAGTTAGCAGAATTTAACAATGCAATGAGATCATACAGTGACAACAAAAAAATCGATAATGGTCTGTTATGTTAGGATACAAGAAAGTGGTTATATCTATCGAGTCAGTTGAAGTTGAATTTGTCGCAACATGAAGCTAGAAAAACGGGTTTCAAACGCCTTCTCTGCTTGGTCGATGTGAATCTGGAAATTAACGGGAGGTTGCTTAGCATAACTTGGAGTCGGGTAGTGGTGGTTCCGTTAATGATTGATCTCCTCTTTCAGTCGTAAAAAAAATGTCATATGATTCCTGGAAATGCAACAAATGGTGAATGTCGCTTGAGATACGAACCTTCATATCTTGGTGAGTACATAAAGCTAGATGATATCGAGTATCCATTACTGCTGAGGATTTTGTGGAAACAACCGAGCATTTATCCTTGTTGCCAATCACGATTTTGCTATTGCGTATAAAGGAGATTTAGCTGGGATTTACCTATGCGGGACATCTGGGTAGCTATGGATCCTCCTTTCCATAAGAAGAAATGCTTGTATTGATCTAGGCATACTTTGGAATGTTGCTAGGCTGAGATTGGGCATTTTTTTTAAGAAGAAAATCAATCTCTAGAGCAGAGTTTTCAAATGTAACCTTTCCTATGCTCCAAAAAATTCAAGGTCAGAAAACATTATGTTTTGTGTGTTTATTGCTATACAAATTTGGGAAGGAACTTGATCTTTCAGTTATCTGTATGTTTCTTTTTTCCTATTTGTAATTCTGGTAAAGAAAAAATATTGTCCCTATAGCTCTGTTAATGTTTACAAGCAAACAAACATACTTCTTACCCAAAAAAACTCCTCAGTCCTTGAAAGAGTTTGGGAAAATAAAAATCTCATTGGGGGTAGCTTCTTGCATTGGTATCAATGCTTAGCTCTTCCTGCCACCTTGTGAGTAGCTTGGGTTTTTTGGTCTTTCCATGAGTGATAGTGAAATATGCCCCTTAATTTTTTCTCTTGATTTTCAATATCAATTACAATGCACATGCACCCGTTAAGGTTAGCTCCAAACCAAAACGATGCGGAAAAGAACTCTAACCAAGAATGCGCCCTAAAACCACTTAAGGAAGAGGGGCGGGCATGTGGTCAGAGGATCCCTAGGATCTAATAAGTCAACAACTATAGGATGATTACAATTGGAAGTACAAAATAAACTCAACGCCAAGAATGTGCACACAAGATCTCTTTGAAGGCGAGGTGCTAACATATGGCAGAGTAAGTATTACAAAACTGAAAGAACTTAGGCGGTGAACCAGCCATAAAGATTTCCACTCAACCACTTAAATAGTGGGAGGAATACTACAAACAATTCAACTAATTCATCCGCTGTGGCGGGCATCCACTTAAGAGTGGGAATTCTCCACTTTTTAGTGGGTACAATGAGAGTTACAAGTTTATTCTCCACATTGGCGGTAAACCATCCAGGGGTAATTAATGTTTGCTTAGAAATTACAAGTAAATGCAGCAATAACAAATTGGTTGGATTAGTACTACTAATGCACAACCTTACAATCAAGATACTCTGCAATTTACTAGTATTACAATGATAGAACAATGCCAATATGTGAAGAATGATTCTCTCAAATTACAAAGCTCTCAAAACACTGAAAATGAAGCATAAATCTGATTCTTTTGAAGTCTGATATTGGAAACCAGCAAACTGAAACTGTAAACCAACAACCTGTGAATCAATGAAATGCACATAACTTTATCAATTTACCTCCAAATTGAGTGAAATCAATTTCAATGAACCTCTGGAGGATAGGGGCCCATGTCATGATGATGAAACAACTTCAAAAAACAACCATTAATTTACTTGTGTAAATTTTAATGAACAGATTAATGCACAGAAAATTAATTCAAAATCAGACACAATAACACAGCAGATACCCTGGGAAAACCTCCTCTTGAGGGAGAAAAACCCAGCAACAAAGATCTCTCTTATATATATAAATAGAGGCAACAATCCTCTTTACAATGAGGCCAATAACAAGGCCAACCTTCAAAACCTACACAAGATGCAATGGCAGATGATAATCTGCACCTTCCAATATCTAACTCTGCCCTTGAAACAATTCGCAATCTGCTCTTAATGCAATTCGCACTTGACTGAATTGAACTAACTTGAATGAATACAAATGAGGAAGTGATCTCTTATTTATACATCTTGAAGAGACGCCTTCCTTTATTTAATACAAGTCGGCCAGAATAAGATATAACCAATAAAAGATAAATCGCGCGAAGAGAAGGAGGTCGGCCCTTAATACAAAAGACGTGCCTTTACATTTAATGATTATTTGCTTTAACAAATCGAAGTGACACCTCATAATTACGCCTCTTGAGATCTTATAAATTAAATAGCTTATAGCTATCATTTAATTTATTTGCCGAGGGAGATAGCTGGAGTATTAGATCGATGCTGTATGATATCATTAACACTCCCTCTCAGCTAGAGAGAATACATCCAGCTGCTCAAAAAAAATCACCTCAACATGATGTCCATCACACTGGCTACAACCAGATGTGAAA
>VDFB02209194.1:40553-67439 GCA_007258455.2 Sequoia sempervirens | reverse complement strand
ATCTTGTTCGAAGGTCTAGTAGACAGAGGAAAGCACCAGAAAGATATGGATATTCTCTTGATGATTGGAGGTGTATATTTGCTTTGAATGCTAATATTGATGAACCGAGATCTATAGAAGAGGCTCTTGGTATGAATGATTCAAAGTCTTGGAAAATAGCCATGGAAGAAGAGATGGCAGCTCTTAAGAAGAATGACACATGGGACCTTGTACCATTGCCTGAAGGACGGAAGCCTGTTGGTTGTAAATGGGTGTTCAAAAGGAAGATGGGTTCAGATGGAAGTATTGAGAAGTATAAAGCACGTTTGGTTGCAAAAGGTTACTCCCAGGTTCCAGGAGTTGATTATGGTGAAATTTTTTCTCCTGTAGCAAAAATGACATCCATTCAATTTTTACTTTCTATTGTAGCTGCTTATGATCTAGAGGTTGAGTAGATGGATGTGAAAACAACTTTCCTTCATGGAGATTTGGAGGAAGAAATTTATATGACACAGCCATAGCACTTTGTGGTGAAAGGTAAAAGTCATTTGGTCTGTAAGTTGAAGAAATCCTTGTATGGTTTAAAACAAAGTCCTAGGATGTGGTACCAGAAGTTTGATACATATGTTTTAAGTTTGGGATTTATGCGATCTAAATCTGATCACTGTATATATTGCAAGTCTGATGGTGATTATTTACTGGTTATTGCCTTATATGTTGATGACATGTTGTTTATTGGCAAAGGAAAAGGTTTGATTGCAGAATTAAAATCTTAGCACTCAGCAAAGTTTGAAATGAAAGATCTTGGTGCAGCAAGGCATATTCTGGGAATGGAGATTATAAGAGATAGGAAAAACAAAAAGCTTTGGCTAGGCCAGAGTAAGTATGTTGGTACTACTCTGAGAAGATTCAATATGCAAGATTCCAGACCATTGAGTGTTCCTGTTACTATGGGAACAAAGCTTTCTAGCTCACAGTGTCCTACATCCCCATTGGAGATGGAAGAGATGAATCGAGTACCATATCAAAGTGCTATTGGAAGTTTGATGTATGCTATGGTTTGTACAAGACTAGACATTGCCCAAGCAGTGGGAGTACTTTCCTGTTACATGTCTAATCCAGGAAGAGCACATTGGGATGCAGTAAAAAGAGTTTTTAGATACTTGCGGGGTACCTCAGAGTACTCTATATGTTTTCTTGGAACAGGAAAGGAGCATTCCTTGGAAATTCAAGGCTACGTGGATTCAAACTAGGCCAGTGATGTTGATAGAAGAAGATCCACCAGTGCATATGTGTTTACATTATTCGGTGGTGCAATCAGTTGGATGAGAAAGCGACAAGTTGTGGTCACTTTTTCCACTATAGAGGCAGAGTATATGGCAGCTACTCATGCTTGCAAGGAAGCCATCTGGCTAAAGAGATTGTGTTCAGATATAGAGTTCAAATAGGGTGCAGTTACAATTTATAGTGACAGTCAAAGTGCAATCTTCCTAGCAAAGAACCTGACATTTCATGCCAGGACCAAGCACATTTCAATGTACAATATCATTTTGTTATAGATATGGTCGAGGACGGCAAGGTGAAGCTGGAGAAGTTGGAGACTTTGGTGAATGTTGTTGATGCATTAACTAAGCCCGTGAGCACAGAGAAATTTAGATGGTGTTCAGAGTCTATGGGGCTCTCGGCCCCTAGCAATTAAGTCCATGACACTTTGGATCCCATGACTTTTGCAAGGTGTTTGACAAGTGGGAGAATGTTGAGAATCATGTTTCAACCTTGCAAGCTTTTTTCAAAAAATTTTAGAATTTGTTTGTGGTAGTTCTCCACATGTTTATGTGTTGGAAAAAGGTGTATGAGTTGTTAAAAATGTGCCTTGTCCCTATTAGAATATAGGAGGGTTGTTTTTAGAGTATAAACAACTCATTGTATGAATTTAATGGGGGTCTAAACTAGAGGAAAAAATTATGGACGAAAATGCTATTTTAACTTGGTTGTGGGTAACATGTGGCATGGTTGTTTTGCCCATGGTTTTGTAAACCCACAAATGGTTTCCAGGTTATAAATCACTATAAAAGGAGGGCTTGGGGAGGTGTTTGGATCATCGAGTTCAGTTTGCAAGACTGAGTGCTAGAAGGAGTCTCTCCGAGTCTGAGTTTGAGTTGTGGTGATGCACTCCTATAAGAACTTGCATTGCAAGTGTATTGTAATCTTCTTGATTTGATAATACATTGTGTGGGTTTTGGAGGGTGAGGTTTTCTCCCGGAAGTGTTTCCCCACGGTAATTACCGTGTTATGTATTTATTGTGATATTTCATTTATGCATGTTTATTTGTCCATTGAAATATCTGTAATAGTTAGTTGAATTTGCATAATCATCCTCTCAAGATTAGCATAGGAAGTGATTATGTGCACCTTTGCTTCCTTATAGTTCAAAAGCTTCCATTTTGGCATAGGTAGGGAAGATGCTGACAAAGGTTACTAATTCTAGATTTACACATACCAATTGCATTTTCTTGAAAGTTTCTGAAGCCTTTACAACAAATACCTTATATGTATATCTTGCAATCATGGCATTCCATGCTCGACCACATTTATTTGAGGTACCATATCAAATAGTTCACATGCTTGTCTACGCATCCACATTTTGCATACATGTCTACCAAAGCATTTCCAAATGTAATATCTAAATAATCTCCATTTTGTTATGCTTTGATGGACATGCATACCCTATCCAAAGCTCCCATTTTTGCACAAGCTAGGAATGCACTAACAAATGAAAATTGCTTTGGTTGGAAACCTAAATTTTGCATGTGGCACGAAATGATGTGACTACATGGGAACAATTTGAATGTGAATGATGAAAATAATGATGGAAAATAAGCAGGTTAGGTTAAGTGGGCTCCACATTATTTTCCTAAGAGGTCAATGCTTAGAGTGTGTTGGTAAAGGACAACCATAAAAAATATTTGGACGATAATATAAAATAGCACCCTTACAACAAGAACTCAAGTCATGGGTGGTCAACTTCCAAGAAAAGTTATTGATCTTTTATTTAAAATAAAATAAGAGATTCCTTTATGGGTAATTTAGGTTGATTAATTAAATGGAGCAATCAAGCATAAATAAATTTAGTTTGAATGAGAAAATAGAGTGGATTGTATTAAATTAGGTAATATTATATAAAAAACACAATTGCACTATAAATAATAAATCAAGATTGATATTGTTTAGTTTTGTGACCAAAGAATAAATGTTAATTAATGAAGATAATGTGATTTGAGTTTCCTAGGATCTTGAAATGTTCTAGATAGTCATGTATATAGATCAAAATTAAAATATCATTCTTTTCTATATGTTAGATTGAGTTCATAGTTCTAGATCTAGATCACAACCATAATCTCACTTTACACCCAAAAAATTAATCTTTGATGATCTTTGAATTCTACTTAGTAGATTCTTAGATAAATGGACTACTAAATAGTATCATCTTTCATAGTCTTAGGGTTTTTCTATAAGGTGGTATTTAAAAATACCTCAAAATAGATAATAAACTTCAAATATGCACATAAATTCTAGGATGATTACTAGGTGATTCACATGCACTAGGATGGGTGTGATTAGATGTGCAAAATTTCTTTCTTGAATTTATAATTTTAGTGCAATTTTAAATTATTGTTCTTCTAATAAGTAATGATTCTTTATGTGATTGAATGAGTGCAATTCGATGTTATTTTATACATGAAATTTGCATTGAATTCAAAGATTGTACTTAATTCACTTAGGACCAAAGTGTAAAGTGGGGTAGAAGGCAAAAATGTTTTATTTTTATTTTGCATTTTAGTAAATGAAGATCACAATTATGAGGACGACCTTGTAACCATGTACAAAATAGGGTTAGAGAACTAGGTATTAATGATTTGAATTAAATTGATAAGTTAATTGGACTATGATTATGTACACATAAGCATAGAAAAATTAACTATTTGAAGTTTAGCTCACAAAGACATATTGCAATAGTTGAAATGAGTTACAATCACTAAAAGAGTTTACTAATAGAAATTTAAAGCTTCCTAATGCAGGGACTATTTTTTTTAAGAAAATAAGGCATCCTAGAGGGTAGATTAGTCCAAGAGTAAGAGTATTCATGTTTATTGAACTATCTAAAACTTTCTTAAGAACTCTATAATGAAATATTAAGTATTTCTTATAATGACAAAACATAAAGTTTGTTAAATCAAGATATAAATATGATACAATTCAAAAAAAATGATAAAACATACTTAATTCATAACATTACAAAGATAATACATTATGTTTAAAAATATCATAAGAATTATAAGTATAGTGAACCAAAATGAGATATTATAAGTTTATATATAACTTAGTGTGGGGTTTCAAGAAATAAATAATAATGCAAGGAATAATATGAATGTTGAGTATAAATTGTTGACATGACATGGAGATTAAAGAATGTTAATTGTACAATTATAGTTAAATAATAATGAATAGATTGAAACACATGCTGGACAAAATTGTATGTAAACCTAGCTTCATATAAAACAGATCATTTACAAGAGTTTAGAAGCTCCTTATAGTGAAAACATAGCCATAAAACATTACACAAAATCACATAAGTCCAAAATCCATTGTGTATATAATGCAACCCTAAGATAAAGGCTATGGAGATTATTCAATCAGAGCATAACACATGCTTTGAGGCATTCTGCCCAACAGTTTAGGTGCCTTGCCTTGTCTATGCTTACACATTGTTGACATGACATGGAGATTAAAGAATGTTAATTGTACAATTATAGTTAAATAATAATGAATAGATTGAAACACATGCTGGAAAAAATTGTATGTAAACCTAGCTTCATAGAAAACAGATCATTTACAAGAGTTTAGAAGCTCCTTATAGTGAAAACACAGCCATAAAACATTACACAAAATCACATAAGTCCAAAATCCATTGTGTAGATAATGCAGCCCTAAGATAAAGGCTATGGAGATTATTCAATCAGAGCATAACACATGCTTTGAGGCATTCTGCCCAACAGTTTAGGTGCCTTGCCTTGTCTATGCTTACACATTTTGCATTAAGCTTTATACATATGACAAAATTCTTCTGTCCTTTATCCTTTGATTGATTGCATACCTTGTTCCAAAGCTCCCATTTTGGCACAGGCAGGGAGGCTGACAAAGGTCGCGGAGTCTGGATTTACACCTGCTAGTTGCATTTGCTTGAAATTTTTTGAAGCCTTTTCAAGAAATCCCTTTTGCGTTTATCCTGCAATCATGGCATTCCATGAGAGCACATTTCTTTGGGGTATTTTGTCAAACAGTTCATGAGCCTTATCTATGCTTCCACATTTTGCTTACATGTCTACCACGGTAGTTGCAGCTACAACATCTGACAAAACTCCATTCCTTTATCCTGTGGTGGATGTCCATGCCCCGTTCCAAATCTCCCATTTTGGCACAGGCAAGGTGGAGGATGTCAAAGATTGTGGAGTCTGGCTTTAAACCTGTGGAATACATTCGATTGAAAGTTTTTAAATCCTTTTCAACAACTGCATTTTGTTCATATCTTGCAATCGTAGCATTCAATGAGAACATTTCTTTGAGGTATCCTGGCCAGCAGTTCATGTTTCTTTTCTATGCTTCCACATTTTGCTTACATGTCTACCAGAGCATTTACAACAGTAATAATGAATGCCCATACCTTGTTCCAGAGCTCCCATTTTGGCACAGCCATGAGTATGCGTGTAAATGAATCTGTTCGGGTCTGAAATCTGTTTATTTCTGATGGGTATAATACGGCGGGAGAAAATGGTTTAAAAAAATTGAACTTTGAGCGGGATTAATAAGAACGGGAACGGCGATCACAAACGGTGCACCAGATGGATTAGAAGGGCCCACCCCAGCCACCTAGGCGGTCAACGCTTAGAGTGTGCTGGTTAAGTCCAGCCGGAAGATATATCTCTCCCTCTCCCTCCCTATATAATAAGCTCTCTCCCTCTCCCCCACTCTTCTTTAAGTCTCCCTCTCTATCTATCTCTCATTCTTCTACCTATCTCTATCTCACCTTCTCTATCTCTCTCCATTTCTCCCTCTTTCTATCCTTATCTCTCCCTCTAAACAATAAACATAAGTTTTTCCTTATGAACCTTCCACACATCTTCCGCATACCTATTGCACACTAAGGTGCAATTGCTAGTTATATAATTTTAAGGCGCAAATAAGCTTTATGCATCTTGTCCAGAAGTAATTTAGTGGGTGCCTTTGGCGGGGAATCCCACTAAATTGAGGAAAAGTTCGGATTTGTCATTGAGGCTCCATCACAACGTGTGAATCCGGTTGAAGCGGAGCCATTTGTACGCACTGCTCAAATGAGCACCCCGAATAACGTGGGATGAAGGATTGTTGTGAGCAGCTACCACGCGCAAGACAATCGGGTCGAACTGAGAGTCTGGGAAATTGAAAGACGTTGCGTTGGGCCCTCGCAGGCATAACAGCTCGGCATCATAAGCCCGGGCTGCAGCGTGAGCAGTGAAGTATGAACCCAATGATATACGCGACCGCTTTCCTGACCGAATTTCGGTCACATATTTCCCCCATTTCCTTTTTCTCAAGCCTCGGAATCTGATTTCTTCTCCCTTAATTGTCATATTGCGAAAATAATTAGACTGGATATCAGTTAAAGGGGTATATGGTTCCCTATTCTTAAATAAGATGGTATAATTTGTGTATAAACTTGAAGGATCCAAGGTGCATATGAGCAAAGAAATTCATCCTCGGACTTTCCTTCCAAACTCCCATGTTCACAGAGATGTTGGCAGAGGGTGGACGGCAGTTTTACTCGTTTACAGTCTGTAACTCAAACAAACATGATCGTGGACAAATTGTTTCTATTTCCATTAAAATTGACTTGATGGGACTTCAAAAACAAGAGCGCTTTTTTGTTCCTGTTTTTTGTATGTAGTCAACGCGTTAAGGCCAAAAACCGATACGTAATGGCGTTCGATGGATTGATGTGAATGGGCTATTTCACGGGCAGGCCTGGAATTTGGTCTGTGGAACGTTTTGTTTTTTCTTTGTATGAGTGCTGGATAGATACCCATCAATTTTCGAAGTTATTTCTCCAAATGTAAGTATGGAATTATTTAGTTTTGTCGGATATCTAAACGACAATGACTGAAAAGTTGCTTGGATTAAAGCGATTTACTTTCTTGAATATTTTCCTCAATGACTTGATATTTTCAAAAGAATTAGAAAATATTGGTTCAATAAAGAATTGCACTGACAATGCCTTTAGTATAAATGTTAAACTCAAAAGAATTAGAGCTTTGTTTGGTTATCTCTATGATGGATAGTAAATGCCACAAATCAAAATTCTACAAAAGAATATAAACCTCACATTTATGAAAATGGACTTTGATCAAATTGATGGCATCGCAATTTAATGGGTTTTGTCACATATAAGAAAAAGGGAGTACAACCTTCCATTCCACAACAAATACAATGTATTAATTCCAACAACTCTCATGACAATGATGATTGAAATGATTATTATTTTTTCTTCATTAATATGAAAAGTGCAATAAAATAACAAAACTATTATGAATAATTGATTTCTTAAATATTTATTAAATAATTATATATTAAAATAATAGTTTGAAATTCTAATAATGGATTTAAAAGTTTTGTCTACAATATTATTTGCCAAAGATAATTACTAGAAAGAATAGAGATTTTAACCCAAGGATGACCCCACTCATACCATAAAATGCACGCATATCCACCACAGCAGCAATCCGTTAGTATCAATTTATCCAAAATCCACCCTTTTCTAAAAGTACATCCTAAGTCTGGCAGGCCTGTAAATGTAAAATTAAAAATTTACGTGTAACAATGAATCGGATAAAAAAATAATTAAATTGAATAACTGTGGCAAGTAGTATTTCTCCCAATGACGTGCTAGTTCTTTAATCACAGCCCACTTCCAGATTGTTATCTAATTCGATTAATGATTGTTAAGCGGGTGCCGTTGGCGGGGTATCCCAAGTAGCTAAATTGAGGAAAAGTTCGGATTCGTCATAAGGCTGCACCACAACGTGTGAATCCGGTTGAAGCGGAGCCATTTGAACGCACTGCTCAAATGGTATATGTTGTGGAGATTCTAAGAGATATTTGGCCTCATTCTCTTCTTCTTCTGTCACCTGATGCATTGCATCTTTTACTGTTTCCCCGGATTCAATCGAAGCTTCGACCGGTGTTTCTGTTACAATGCTCGTGCCCTCCGCTGTGGAAGGCCCGGTTTGCTCACCATCGCCCCGAGGAACTCTGTCAAAGGCGGAGCCAACCGCAATGGCAGCGCCCCGAATAACGTGGGATGAAGGATTGTTGTGAGCAGCTACCACGCCCAATACGATTGGGTTGAACTGAGAGTCTGGGAAATTGAAAGAAGTTGCGTTGGGCCCTCGCAGGCAGAAGAGCGCAGCATCATAAGCCCGGGCTGCAGCGTGAGCAGTGAAGTATGAACCTAACGATATACGCGATCTCCTTCCTGATCGAATTTCGGCCACATATTTTCCCCATTTCCTCTTTCTCACGCCTCGGAATCTGTTTTCTTCTCCGTTCATTGCCATATTAGGAAATGAATTAGACTTCATATCAGTTATAAAGGCATATGGTTCCCTATTCTTAGATAAGATGGTATAATTTGGATCTGAACTGAAGGATCCAAGGTGCAGATGAGCTGAGAAATTCATCATCGGTCTTTCCTTTTAAAGTCCCATGTTCATAGAGAGGTCGGCAGTTTTACTCGTTTCAGTTTGCAACTTGAACAAACATGATCGTGGACAAATTATTTCTATTTCCATTAAACTTTACTTGATGGGACTTCAAAAACTAGGGCATTTTTTATTCTGTTTTTTTTGGTCAAGTCAATGCGTTGAAGTCAAGAACGGATGTGAATGGGCTACTTCACGGGCAGGCCTGGAATTTGGTCTGTGGATCGTTTTGTTTCTCCTTTTTAAGAATTCTGGATAGATGCCCAAATATTTCAAAAGTTATTCTCCAAACATAAGTATGCAATTATTTAGTTTTGTCGGATATCTAAACGACAATGACTGAAAAGTTGCTTAGATTAAAGCGATTTATTGTTATTTGGGCTTGACTGTCACGTTCTTTGGTTACGCCGTGCCATTTACCATCACTCCACGAAACAGTGAGGAAATGACAGATTTTATATTGATCAGTTATCTACTCGAAAGCGCATTGGTCTGCAACAAAATGAAAAAGAATCTCACGTGCCGACTGACGACATCACCACAATCCAAACCGAAACAACGAAAACGCGGTCTCTTAAATAAAGTTCCAAAGCGATTTTGGTGGTAGACGGAACATACATAGAATTCCACAATAATAACCTTCATCTTCGCCTCCTTTATCTTCAGTATTGCATTTAAATAATTATTACGCTGTAATTTTACAATGTCACTACGATGTCTATAGGAGTCACTACAATTCCCTACAAAAAAACACAAGTAGAAATACAAATAAAATAATAAATAATTGTTTTAATAATAGTATATTTTTTAATTAATAATGTAATTATTGGTGTAATTATTAATATCACAGTTTGGTTAAGCTTGATTAGGTAAATAGTATTATTTACTTAAGTTAATTAGGAATATTAGGCAAGTGTGTGTCATCACTCCTTGATTGATGGGAGTTAGGTACAACATCTCCCTCATCAAGTGAGTTACTTTGACATTAATACACCTCTGAGTTGAGTTGGTCTTTTGATAACTTAGGTTTACTGGGACACTTGTCATTCTTGACAAGTGCATCATAAACCTATAACTTTGTAATCATTCCTAATGTTATTAGCCGATAGGCTATTTTGTTTGAAGTTTCCGCCGAGATTTTCGTCAACCCAGCTGGGAATTTGTTTTGTCAGCGTCGTGGGTCTGCTGGCCGGCGAGGAGGGCACATTTTTTTTTTTTTGGTGGTGACGTGCGCGTTGGTTATTACGTGGGTTGGTGGCGGTGGAGAATGTTGTCGTTGTAATGGGGAAGGTGAATGGTAAGTGTTCAACGTGGAATTTTGCAAATACGTGGGTTGGCAGCGGTGGAGGTGGTCTCCTCGAAAGGTGGAAAGTGAATAGTAAGTGCTTGTTGGCCCGATGGTTAATGCATTATGTGGTTGTTGTACGATGGAGGCGAACAAAGTAAACACAGAGAATGAAGTGATGTGATAGTGAATGTAATAGTCTGGGAAAGTATACTTTGATAAAGTTGCATTGTGCAAACACCAATTGTGGTGTTGGTTTCATGGTAGACGACTGTGAAAAAAATCGTTGCCTTCGGCTCTGTCACTGGTTTGAAAGCATCTTATGCCAAATTGAAGACTGGTGTTCTCCGGAATCTATAAGTCATTTTACATGGGTGGTTTGTATGGATGGTTAATTTATTGTCTATATGTTATTGTCAAATGTTTGTATCTTTGGCGTTATACCCATTGTGGAGATTTGAAAGAGAGTATCATTCTGCATCAATGAAGGAATTGCAGTTAAATGTTGTTTGTTTCGTGAAAAAATATTCTTAGGGTTAGTAATTTGTTTTCTGTTTGTTTATGGTTTTTTGTTATCTGTGTGTATCTTTCGTGTTGTAGCCATCACGATAGGAGCAATTTTGATTAAGTTGCATTGTCGAAATAGCCATTGTGGTATTGGTTTCATAAGAGGCCATTGTAAAAATACTTGCATGCAGCTTCGTTGGTGGATTAATAGTAGACTACTATAGAAAAATGTGTCCTTCAGCTCCATCGTTGGTTTGATAGGAGGCCGTTTGCAAACTATTTTATGCAAGATTGAAAACTCTTGTTCTTTGGAATCTGTAAGTTCTTTTACATGGTTAGTTTATATAGACGGTTCATTTATTGCACAAAAATCTTCTTTCTTTTTTGAAAAAATATGGTTAGGGTTAGTTATTTGTTCAGTCTTGGTCTATTGTTTTGGTTGTCTGTCTGTATACCCATTTTTGAGATTTGAAAGATATTATCATTCTCTTTCTTTCTTCCATTAAAAAATATGGTTGGGCTTGGTTAGTTGCACACTGTTGGTGTATTGTTTTGGTTGCATGTGTGTATCTTTAGCATTGTAGCCATTACCATGGCAACAATTGTATTTATCTGTGTGTAGGCTTTAGGGTTGTATGAAAGCATTAACATATTGGAGATAAAATTACTTTGGTGGTTGTCTAGTATTATTCCAGGTCTTTTATAATTTCTCTATTTCTGGTGGTGTAGCTCAAATTTTTAATGAAGCTTGTGTGGTTATACTAATTTTTGCATGGGTGCTTTGCATAGATGATCTCTAAAAAATATGGTTCGGGTTATTTATTTGTTCGCTCTTGGTCTACTGTTTGGATTCTCTGTGTGTATAGCCATTTTGGAGATTTGAAAGAGATTATCATTTTGTCTCTTTCTTTCGTGAAGAAATATGGTTGGGTTGGTTTTTTGTGTATCATTGGTGTTGTAGCCATTACCATGGGAGCAATTGTATTTATATGTGTGTAGGGTTTAGGGTTGTATGAAATTGCTTCGGTGGCTGTCCACTATTACTTTATTAGACCTGTCTTTTACAATTTCTCTATTTGTGGTGATGTAGCTCAAAGTTTCAATGAAGCTTGTGGGTTTATACTAATTTTTACATGGGTGCTTTACATAGATGATTGATGTGTTGCCAACGTCTTCTTGTTTTATGTTTCTATCTTTTGTGTTATACCCATTTTTGAGCCTTGAAGGAGATTATCGGTCTTTGGGGGTGGAGAGTGTGTAGTTAAATCTTCTTTGTTTGCTAAAAAAAATATGGATAGGGCTACTAATTTTTGGTTGTTGAGCGCTATTCTAATACCTCTTTAACAATTTCTTGATTTCTCTATAATTTGTAGTGAAAGTGGCCCTTGTTTATTCATACATATGTAGACACATATATATACTCTATGCATCTTTGCTGCCATGCACATGGTTTGGTTTTCATTTTCAATGAATCTTGTGGGGTTATACTCTGCTATACATGGGTGTTTTGCATAAATGATTAATTTATTATTAATGTATTCTTGTTATATGTTTCTTTTCCTTTATACATGTTACCATAGGAGCAATTGTAGTTAAATCTACTTTTTGTTGCTGTTGGTCTACTGTATTGATTATCTCTATATAAATTTGGCATTGCAACTATTAGCATAGGAAGAATTGTAGCTATCTGTGTGTAGGGCTTAGGGATGTATGAAACCATTCACAGATTGTAGATAAAATTGCGTTGGTAGGTGTTACTGTTATCCTAATAGCTCTTTTTAGAATTTCTCTATTTGTATATGATATTTAGTATCAGGTGATGTAGCTCAAATTTTCAATGGAGGTTGTGGCCTTATACTGATGTTTGGATGGGCATTTTTGCATACATGATTAATTTATTAATGTGTTCTTGAGTGATTTTTGTGGCCCTTGTTTATTCTTTGTAGTTATGGTTGTGCAACTTTGGCTTTTTGTAGTTAAATCTTGTTTATCTTGTTGTTGGCCTCCTGTTTAGATTATCTGTGTATATCTTTGGCATTGGGAGCTCTATTTACTATGGGTTTAGGGAAATTGCAGCTAAATCTTTTTCCTTCTGTGAAAAAAATATGGTTGGGGTGAGTAATCTTTGTGGTGCTTGTTTATTGTTTGTAATTATCATTGTGCATTTTTGGCTTCATACCCATTTCTATAGGGGCAACTATAGTTAAATGTTCTTAATTTTATGAAGATTTTTGATTTGCATTGCTTCACACTAAATATTATAGAGAAATAGAGAAATTGTAAAAGAGGTATTAGAATAACACTAATGTAGCTTGGAGTGTCCATTAAGTGTGTGTGTGTGTGTGTGTGTGTATATATAAGAAGGTTGTTTCAACAATGTGATTTAATCAATATAGTTTCTCACACATTTTACAATAGATCAATGTTAAAACTATTGAGCCTGCTTTCAAATGAAACAATTAATAGAGGCTAGGTCACATGAATAATAAATTAATCATTTATGAAAAATACCTATATAGACATACATATATATATGCATGTAAACATATATATATATATACACACACACACACATGTATATATACATGTCTACATAACCATAGAATGCATTAAGCATCGGGCCAACAAGCACTTACCATTCACCTTCCATGTTTTGAGGAGACCATCAACCCACGTACTTGAAAATGTCCATGTCAAACACTTACCATTCACCTTCCCCATTACAACAACATTCTCCATTGTTGCCAGCCCATGTAATAGCCAATGCCCATGTCGCCACAAAAAAAAAGAGTGCCCTCCCTTAACTCCCCACTAGATGCTATAAGATGGAGAAGAACACAACAATTTTAACAATTGTCTACTACTAAAGCAAGACCACACTTGCTATTTGCACAATCCATCTTAATCAATATAAAACCCTTGAACCAACTATCAATAGAAAAAATAAGCACCGAATGAAAGGCATGAATAATAAATAATGTGCTATTAGACCAACACCACAATGGATCTCTCAATAATGCAACTTAATCAATATACTTTCTCGCACCTTTCACAGTGCATTAGTGTTAAACCCCTTCACCCTACCATCAAAAGCAACAATAAATAGAGCACCAAAGACATGAAAAATACATTAATCATTTATGCAAAAATACCCATGTGCAATATGCACACACACACACACACATATATAAACATATGGACATATGTATGCATGTATACATATATACGTATATATACATGTACAAATATTCATGCATATATACATGTAAACATATACATATGTATACATACATAGCTATATACAGATGAAATTAGTTTTCCCGGTGCTATATAGTAGATATCTTTTTATAGATATTTTATCCTTTCGGTATTTGCCTATAATATTGAGTGTCGAATAATGCTTGGAATATGAATTGGCAAGTGAACTGTTATATAGATTGGTCCAGGTAAGATATAATTTTATCTCTCTCTTGCCTTTATATTTATTAGCGTTGGAAGCATATCTATTTTTTTTTTTGTTAAACAAGTGCAATCAGGGAAAATGTACATCATCACAACACATGGATGGAATGATTAAGGAAAATATATTTTCAAGTCTTTCAAAAGATCAGTGAATATGTACTTCCATGTCTATATATGTGTATGGATAAATATATGTATGTATGTTTTACTAATAGTTTTCTTACAATTTCCCCATTTACTCTATAATACTCAATGTTAGATAATGCAATTGTTGTTATACAATTCCTCTATTTGTTAGCAGACTACAAAGAAGGTTTGCATCAAAGTAGAATGAAAAGCATGATAGCTCAATGAATTTTCAAATGTATATAGGCAAAGGGAAGAATAAACTGCGTGCAAATTCACAATCTACAGTGTCCTCTTTTCAAGGATTTGGAGTGAAATCAATTAGAGGGATTTGAGGGGGATTATTGTACAAAATGTGTATGTCACCAAACATGCACAAAGTTTAGCTATGTGTCTACATATGTATATAAGTATGTGTGTGTGTGTATATATATATATATATGTATGTATGTTTGTATGTATGGACGTGTATTTAGCAGCGTTGGGGGTTTGTTGGCTAGTAGGGAGGGCAAATTTTTTTTACGGGCGACATGGGCGTTGGTTGTTACGTGGGTTGGTGGCATTGGAGGATGTTGTTGTAATGGGGAAGGTGAATGGTAAGTGTTCAACTTGGACTTTTACAAATACGTGGGTTGGCGGTGGTGGATGTGGTCTCCTTGAAAGGAAAAAGTTGAATGGTAAGTGCTTGTTGGCATGATGGTTAATGCATTATGTGGTTGTTGTATGATGGAGGTGAACAAAGTAAATGTAGATGGATGAAGTGATGTAATATTGAATGTAACAGTTTGGGAAAGTATACTTTGATTAAGTTGCATTGTGCAAACACCAATTGTGGTGTTGGTTTCATGGTAGATGACTGTGAAAAAAATCATTTCCTTCTATTCCATCACTGGTTTGAAAGCATCTTATGCTAGATTAAGGACTGGTGTTCTCTAGAATCTGTAAGTTGTTTTACATGGGTGTTTGTATGGATGCTTAATTTATTGTCTGTGTTCTTGTCAAATATTTGTATCTTTGGCATTATACCCATTGTGTTGATTTGAAAGAGAGTATCATTCTGCATCAATGTAGGAATTGCAGTTAAATGTTGTTTATTTCATGAAAAAATATGCTTATGGTTAGTAATTTTTTTTGCCGTTCATTTATGGTTTTTTGTTATCTATGTGTATCTTTCGTGTTGCAGTCATCACTATAGGAGCAATTTTGATTAAGTTGCATTGTCGAAATAGCCATTGTGGTATTGGTTTCATAGGAGGCCATTATAAAAATCCTTGCATGTAGCTTCGTTGGTGGATTAATAGCAGACTACTGTAGAAAACCGTGTCCTTCAGCTCTGTCACTGGTTTGATAGGAGGCTCTTTTCAAAGCATTTTATGCGAGATTGAAAACTGTTGTTCTCCAAAATCTATAAGTTCTTTTACATGGTTAGTTTACATAGATGGTTCATTTACTACACAAAAATCTTGTTTCATTTTTGAAAAAATATGGTTAGCGTTAGTTCTTTGTTCAGTCTTGGTTTATTGTTTTGGTTGTCTATTTGTATACCCATTTTTGAGATTTGAAAGACATTATCATTCTCTTTCTTTCTTTTGTTAAAAAATATGGTTGGGCTTGGTTATTTGCACATTGTTGGTGTATTGTTTTGGTTGTCTCCATGTATCTTTGTTGTTGTATCCTTTACCATGGTAGCAATTTTATTTATCTATGTGTAGGCTTTGGGGTTACATGAAAAGATTAACATATTGGAGATAAAATTACTTTGGTGGTTGTCTAGTAATATTCTAGCAGGTCTTTTACAATTTCTATATTAGTGGTGATGTTGCTCAAATTTTCAATGAAGGTTGTGGGGTTATACATAGTTTTACATGGGTGTTTTGCATAGATGATCTCCCAAAAGTATTTTTAGGGTTAGTTATTTGTTTTCTCTTGGTCTATTGTTTGGGTTCTCTATTTGTATAGCCATTTTGGAGATTTGAAAGAGATTATCATTCTATTTCTTTCTTTCTTGAAGAAATATGGTTGGGTTGGTTGTTTGTGTGTATCTTTGGCGTTGTAGCCATTACCATGAGTGCAATTGTATTTATCTATGTGTTGGGTTTAGGGTTGTATGAAAACATTAATATATTTGAGATAAAATTACTTTGGTGGTTGTCTAGTATTATTTTAGTAGATCTTTTACAATTTCTCTATTTGTGGTGATGTAGCTCGAAGTTTCAATGAAGCTTGTGGGTTTATATTGATTTTTACATGGGTGCTTTGCATAGATGATTGATGTATTGTCAACATCTTCTTTTTTTATGTTTCTATCTTTTGTGTTATACCCATTTTTGAGACTTGAAGGAGATTAATGTTCTTTGGGGGTGGAGAGTGTGTAGTTAAATCTTCTTTGTTTTGTGAAAAAAATATGGATAGGGCTACTAATTTTTGGCTGTTGAGTGCTATTCTCTTATCTCTTTAACAATTTCTTGATTTCTCTATAATATTTAGTGAAAATGGCTCTCGTTTATTGATACATATGTAGACAAGTATATATACTCTATGCATCTTTGTTGTTGTGCACATGGTTTGGTTTTCATTTTCAGGTATGTGCAGGATCATGATGGGCCAAAAAGTGGCAATATGATGGGTATTTTTAGGGTATGTGGCTGACGACTTTTTTTTACCCAAAATTGATGAAATGAAAAGGGTTTTTAAATGAGATTATCAACTTTCCACCAATATAAATTATGTTTTACTTTGAATTTAATAAATAATTATTATTAATTTTCTTTTGAATTACGACTAAAGTGCTAATTGATAGGCTGATTGAAAAAAATCTATAGCTTTCAAATAGTATCACATTTTTTGAATCCAAAATATGCATCACATTCTATGCTTCATATAATATAGGATTAAAAAAAGAAAAAATGAATTTCATGAAGTTTTGACCAAGTTAAGGTGGTCAGACATATGAGTTTTTATATTTTTTAAAAGTTGTAATAAAAAAATCATAATTAATTATTTACTTGGAAAAAATTACAAAAAATGCATCACATCTGGACATGAGTCCTCTACTTATGTATAAAATATTATAAAAAAATATTATCATTTTATTGTGGTTAGGGGTCGACAAACACCTACTTCTTATTTTTTCCCTAAAATTTAAGTATTCGATTGAAATTTCAAATTTTCACCAAATAGATATATTTTTTTAAATAAACCTAGTAGTTTATAAACTACATTCAATTTTCTATAGATTCTATTCTTACATATTTTTTAAATAATATAGATAACTTATTCAAATTTTTACATCAAGTTGCCTAACTCTAATTTTTCTAAATTTTTTGCCACTTAAGGGTTTGTTTTTTCCATGATGATCCTACACATACCCTTTCAATGAAGCTTGTGGGGTTATGCTCTGTTATACATGGGTGTTTTTCATAAATGATTAATTTATTATTAATTTCTTCTTGTTATAGGTTTCTTTTGATTTATACCTATTCCCATAGGAGCAATTGTAGTTAAATCTACTTTATGTCGTTGTTGTTCTACTGTATTGATATCTCTGTATAACTTTGGCATTGCAGCTATTAGCATAGAAGGAATTGTAGCTATTTGTGTGTAGGGTTTAGGAATGTATGAAACCATTCACATATTGGAGATAAAATTGCATTGGTGGGTGTTTACTGTTATCCTAATGTCTCTTTTTGGAATTTCTCCATTTGTATATGATATTTAGTAACAGGGGATGTAGCTTGAATTTTCAATGCAGGTTGTGGCCTTATACTGATGTTTGGATGGGTGTTTTGAATACATGATTAATTTATTGTTAATGTGTTCCTGAGTGATTTTTGTGGCCCTTGTTTATTCCTTGTAGTTATGGTTGTGCAACTTTGGCTTTTTGTATTTAAATTTTGTTTCTCTTGTTGTTGGCCTCCTGTTTAGATTATCTGTGTATATCTTTGGCGTTGGGAGCTCTATTTACTATGGGTTTAGGGAAATTGTAGTTAAATCTTTTTCCTTATATGAAAAAAATATGGTTGGGGTGAGTAATCTTTGTGGCGCTTGTTTATTGTTTGTAGTTATCGCTGCACATTTTTGGCTTCATACCCATTGCTATAGGGGCAATTGTAGTTAAATGTTCTTAATTTTATGAATTTTTTTGATCTGCATTGCCTCACTAAATATTATAGAGAAATAGAGAAATTGTAAAGAGGTGTTTGAATAACACTAATGTAGGTTGGAGTCTCCATTAAGTGTGTATATGTATATGTATATGTATATACATACATATATATGTATATAAGATGGTAGTTTCAACAATGTGATTTAATCAATATAGTTTCTCACAGATTTTGCAATAAATCAATGTTAAAGCTATTGAGCCTTCTATCGAAAGGAACAATTAGTAGAGGCTAGGTCACATGAATAATAAATTAATCATTTATGCAAAATACCCATATAGACATACATATATATATGCATGCAAACATATCGACATATATATACATGTATACATATATACATGTATACACATGTATACATATATGCATTTATACATATATATACATGTATATATACATGTCTACATAACCACAAAATGCATTAACCATCGGGCTAGCAAGCACTTACCATTCACCTTCTGCCTTTTCAGGAGAACACTTCCACCACCACCAACCCAGGTATTTGCAAATGTCCATGTAAAACACTTACCATTCACCTTCCCCATTACAATGGAAACATTCTCCACCATCGACAACCCATGTAATAGCCAACACCCATGTCACCACAAAAAAAAAAAGTTCCCTCCCTTAACTCCCCCCTGAGATGCTATAGGATGGAGTAAAATGTGACGATTTTATCAATTGTATGATATTAAAGCAAGACCGCACTTGCTATTCACATAATGCATCTTAATCAATATAAAACCTTTGATCCTACTATCAACAGGAAAAATAAGCACTGAATGAAAGGCATGAATAATAAGTAATGTGCTATGAAACCAACACCACAATGGATCTCTCAACAATGCAACTTAATTAATATACATCCTTGCACATTTCGCAGTGCAATAGTGTTAAACCCCTCCACCCTGCTATCAAAAGTGACAATAAACAAAACACCAAAGACATGAACAATAAATTAATCATTTATGCAAAAATACCCATGTGAAACATGGACATATATATACATGTAAACATATGGACATATATATGCATGTATGCATATATACGTATATATACATGTATAGATATTCATGCATATATACATTTAAACATATACATACAAATATGTTGACATATGCATACATATATACATGTAAAGATACACATACATATACATACATAGTTGTATATAGATGAAATTATTTTGCCCGATGTTATATAGTAAATGTCTTTTTCATAGATATTTTATCCTTTCGGTATTTGCCTATAATATTGAGTGTTGAATAATGCTGCTTCGATTATGAATTGGCAGGTGAATTGTTATATAGATTGGTCTAGGTATGATATAATTTTATCTCTCTCCTACCTTTATATTTATTAGTACTGGAAGCATATCTATATTTATTTCTTTGTTAAACAAGTGTAATCAAGGAAAATGCACATCATCATAGCACATGGATGGAATTATTATGGAAAATATATTTTCAAGTATTTCAAAAGATCAGTGCATGTGCACTTCCAAGTCTATATATATGTATGTATGTTTTACTAATAGTTCTCTTACAATTTCCCCATTTACTCTATAATATTCAATGGTAGATAATGCAGCTGCTGTTATACAATTCCTCTATTTGTTAGCAGACTACAAAGAAGGTGGCCATCAAAGTAAAATGAAAAGCATGGTAGCTCAATGAATCTCCAAATGTATTTAGGAAAAGGGAAGCACGACGATTCACAATCTATAGTGTCCTCTTTGCAAGTATTTCAAGTGAAATCAATCAGAGGGATTTGAGGGGGCTAATTTTACAAAATGTGTATGGCACCAAAGATACACATAGTGTAGATATGTGTTTATATATGTATATATGTATATGTGTATATATATGTATGTATGTATGTACGTGTATTTTCCAGCATTGGGGCTCTATCAGCCAGTGGGGAGGGCACACTTTTTTTTTGTGGTGAGGTGGGCATTGGTTATTATGTGGGTTGGTGGCAGTGGAGAATGTTGTCACTATAACATGGAAGGTTAGGGGTAAGTGTTCGATGTGGAATTTTGTAAATACATGGGTTGGAGGTGGTCTCCTCAAAAGGTGAAAGGTGAATGGTAAGTGCTTTCTAGCCTGATGGTTAATGCATTTTGTGGTTGTCGTATGATGGAGGCAAACAAAGTAAATGGGGATGAACAAAGTGATGCGATATTGAATGTAGCAGTCTAGGAAAGTATAATTTGATTAAGTTGCATTGTGCAAACACCAATTATGGTGTTGGTTTCATGGCAGACGATTGTGGAAAAAATAATTTCCTTTGGCTCTGTCACTACTTTGAAAGCATCTTATGCCAGATTGAAAACTGGTGTTCTCCGAAATCTGTAAGTCATTTTACATGGGTGGTTTGTATGGATGCTTAATTTATTGTCTATGTGTTCTAGTCAAATATTTGTATATGTGGTGTTATACCAATTGTGGAGCTTTGAAAGAGAGTATCGTTCTACATCAATGAAGGAATTACAATTAAATTTTGTTTGTTTCATGAAAAAATATGCTTAGAGTAAGTAATTTTTTCATCATTTGTTTATGGTTTTTTGTTATTTGTGTGTATCCTTCGCATTGCACCATCATGATAGGAGAATTTTTTTTGATTAAGTTTCATTGTTGAAATAGCCATTGTTGTATTGGTTTCATAGGAGGCCATTGTAAAAATCCTTTTGTGCGGTTTCATCAGTCGATTAATAGCAGACTATTATAGAAAACCGTGTCCTTCGGCTCCATCGCTGGTTTGATAAGAGGCTTTTTGCAAACTATTTTATGCAAGATTGAAAACTCTTGTTCTCCAGAATCTGTAAGTGCTTTGACATGGTTAGTTTACATAGATGGTTCATTTACTGCACAAAAATATTCTTTCTTTGTTGAAAAAATATGGTTAGGGTTAGTTATTTGTTCAGTCTTGGTGTATTTTTTTGGTTGTCTATCTATATACTCATTTTTGAAATAATTTGAAAGACATTATCATTCTCTTTCTTTCTTCCGTTAAAAAATATGGTTGAGCTTGGTTATTTGCACATTGTTGGTGTATTCTTTTGGTTGTTTGTGTGTATCTTTGGCATTGTAGCCATTACCATGGTAGCAATTGTATTTATCTCTTTGTAGGCTTTTGGGTTGTATGAAAGCATTAACATATTGGAGATAAAATTACTTTGGTGGATGTCTAGTATTATTCTAGCAGGTCTTTTACAATTTCTCGATTTGTGGTGATGTAGCTCAAATTTTAAATGAAGCTTGTGGGGTTATACTAATTTTTACATGGATGCTTTGCATAGATGATGTCAAAAAAAATGGCTAGGGTTAGTTATTTGTTCACGCTTCATCTATTGTTTGGGTTCTCTGTGCGTATAGCCTTTTTGGAGATTTGAAAAAGATTATCATTTTTTTTCTTTCTTCTGTGAAGAAATATGGTTGGGTTGGTTGTCTGTGTGTATCTTTAGCATTGTAGGAATTACCATGGTAGAAATTGAATTTATCTATGTGTTGGGTTTAGGGTTCTATGAAAGCATTAACATATTTGAGATAAAATTACTTTGGTGGCTATCCAGTATTATTTTAGTAGGTCAAGATTTACAATTTCTCTATTTGTGGTGATGTAGCTCAAAGTTTCAATGAAGCTTGTGGGTTTATACTGATTTTTACATGGGTGCTTTGCATATATGATTGATCTATTTTCAAAGTTTTCTTGTTGTATGTTCCTATCTTTTGTGTTATACCCATTTTTGAGACTTGAAGGAGATTACCGATCTCTGGGGGTGCAGATTGTGTAGGTAAATCTTCTTTTTTTCATGAAAAAAACTATAGATAAGGCTACTAATTTTTGGTTGTTGAGTTCTATTCTAATACCTCTTTAAAAATTTCTTGATTTCTCTATAATATTTAGTGAAAGTGGCCCTTGTTTATTCATACATATGTACACACATATATATACTTTGTGCACCTTTATTGCTGTGCACATGGTTTGGTTTTCATTTTCAATGAAGCTTGTGGGGTTATACTTGTTATACATGCATGTTTTGCATAAATGATTAATTTATTGTTAATGTATTCTTTTTATATGTTTCTTTTCCTTTATACCTATTACAATAGGAGCAATTGTAATTAAATCTACTTTTTGTCATTATTTGTCTACTATATTGATTATCTCTATATAACTTAGGTGTTGTAGCTATTAGCATAGGACGAAATTTAGCTATTTGTGTGTGCGGTTTAGGGAGGTATGAAACCATTCACATATTGGAGATAAAATTGTGTTGGTGGGTGTTTACTATTATCCTAATAGCGCTTTTTAGAATTTCTTTATTTGTATATATGATATTTTGTATCAGGTAATGTAGCTCAAATTTTTAATGGAGGTTGTGGCCCTATACTGATGTTTGGATGGGTGTTTTGCATACATTATTAATTTATGGTTAATGTGTTCTTGACTAATTACTATGGCCCTTGTTTATTCTTTGCAGTTATGGCTGTGCAACTTTGGCTTTTTGTAGTTAAATCTTGTTTATTTTGCTGTTGGCCTCATGTTTAGATTATCTATGTATATCTTTGGCGTTGGGAGCTCTATTTACTTTATGTTTAGGGAAATTGTAGTTAAATATTTTTCCTTCCATGAAAAATAATGGTTGGGGTGAGTAATCTTTGTGGTGCTTGTTTATTGTTTGTAGTTATCGCTATACATTTTTGGCTTCATACCCAATGTTGCTATAGGGGCAACTATAGTTAAATCTTCTTAATTTTATGAAAAAATTCAAGATGCATTGCATCACACTAAATATTATAAAGAAATAGAGAAATTGTAAAAGAGGTATTAGAATAACACTAATGTAACTTAGAGTCTCCATTAAGTGTGTATATATATATATAAGAAGGCTATTTTGACAATGTGATTTAATCAATATTGATTCTCACACATTTTGCAATAGATCAATGTTAAAACTATTGAGCCTGCTATTGAACGGAACAATTAGCAGAGGTTGGGTCACATAAATAATAAATTAATCATTTATGCAAAATACCCATATAGACATACAAATATATATATGCATGTTACAAACATATAGACATATATACACATGTATACATATATACATATATATACATGTATATATACATGTCTACAGAACCACAAAATGCATTAACCATTGAGCAAACAACCACTTACCATTCACCTTCTGTCTTTTGAGGAGACTACCTCCACTACCACCAACCCATGTATTTGAAAATGTCCATGTCAAACACTTACTGTTCACCTTCCCAGTTGTAACAATAGCATTCTCCACTACCGCCAACCCACGTAATAGCCAACACCCATGTTACCACAAAAAAAAGAAGTTCCCTCCCTTAACTCCCCCCAAGATGCTATAGGATGGAGCAGAACACGACGATTTTAACAATTGTTTGCTGCTAAAGCAAGACCACACTTGTTATTTGAACAATGCATCTTAATCAATATAGAACCCTCAAATCTGCTATCAACAAGAACAATAAGCACTAAATGAAAGGAATGAATAATAAATAATGTGTTATCAAACCAACACTACAATGTCTCTCTTGACAATGCAACTTAATCAATATACTTTCTCGCACATTTCACAGTGCATCAGTGTTAAAGCAACAATAAGCAAAGTACCAAAGACATGAACAACAAATTAATCATTTATGCAAAAATACCTATGTGAATCATGCACACACACACACACACACACACACACACATATATATACATGTAAACATATGGACATATATATGCATGTATACATATATACATATATATACATGTACATATATTCATGCATATATACATGTAAACATATACATATATATATACACAACTGTATATAGATGAAATTAGTTTTCTCGGTGTTATATAGTAAATTTCTTTTTCATAAATATTTTATTCTTTCAGTATTTTCCTATAATATTGAGTGTTGAATAATGCTATTTGGATTATGAATTGGAAAGTGAACTATTATATAGATTGGTCCAGGAACGATTTAATTTTATCTCTCTCCTGCTTTTATATTTATTAGTGCTTGAAGCATATCTATATTTATTTTTTTGTTAAAAAAGTACATTGAAGGAAAATGCATATCATCACAACACATGGATGGAATGATTAAGGAAAATATATTTTTAAGTCTTTCAAAAGATTAGTGCATGTGTAATTCCATGTCCATATATATGTATGTATGGATAAATATATGTATGTATGTTTTACTAATAGTTATCTTACAATTTCCCCATTTACTTTATAAAACTCAATGGAAGATAATGCAACTGCTATTATACAATTCCTCTATTTGTTAGCAGACTACAAAGAAGGTGGGCATCAAAGTAAAATGAAAAGCATGGTAGCTCAATGAATCTACAAATGTATATAGGAAAAGGGAAGAATAAATTGTGTGGTGATTCACAATCTACAATGTCCTCTTTGCAAGGATTTGAAGTGAAATCAATTAGACAGATTTGAGGGGGCTAATTTTATAAAATGTGTATGACACCAAGGATGCACAGAGTGTAGATATGTGTCTACATATGTATATATGTATATGTGTATATATATGTATGTATTTATGTACGTGTATATATATATATCTGTGTGTGTGTGTGTATGTATGTGTATATATATATGTATACATATATTATGTGGCTTGGTGGTTGTGGAAGTGGTCACCTTGATACAAAGAAGGTGAATGCTAAGTTTTTGCTACTGCGGGGGTTAACGCATTATGTTGTTGTATTCTGATGGGGGCCGATAAAGTAGATGCAATATTGAATATAGTAGTGTGGAAAAGTATACTTTGATTAAGTTGCATATAAGAATCTCTTCACTATGGTGGCTTGCGCCTTCTATTGTCCATTTGGAAAAAGTTAGAACTATGAGGATAATATATTGAGTAGGTTGCATTGTTGAAAGTGGCTATGTTGTGTTGGTTTCATAGTAGAGCACTGCCTCAGATGTGTGGTCCTTGCTGGTTTAATAGTAGATTGCAGTGAAAATGGCTCTTTCAACAATGCAACTTAATCAATGTGCTTCCTTGCACATTATGCAGAAAATGCGACATGCATAGGGTGGAGTTGAATATTATAGAGCAACACAAAAATTGTGGAACAACTATTGTAGAAAAAATCCTCTTGATGGTTTCGCTGATGAAAATCATGTTGGAAACTTCAAACAGATAAGAAACCCTCTACATATCCATATATATACAATCCCTCCTATTTTAATTTGTGCGGTTCTTCATTGTTTCCCTAATAGTCCTATTAGAATTTGTGTTTTTCTCTATAATATGTAAATATGTATGTATACATGTATAAGCATGAATGTACATATATATATATATATATATATATATATTTATATTTATATATGTCTATGGGAAAGTATACTACAAAATGTGTGGGAAAATATATTGGTTGGGTTGCTTTGTTGAAATAGCCATTGTGGTCTTGGTTTGATAGAAGACTATTGTAAAATTCTTCAAATATAGAAGAGTTGCCTATAGTTGATAATGAGAATGTGGGGCTTGTATCTTCAACAAAAGATATTCGTAAATGTTGCTCATTGGTGAATAAGTATTACACAAAAAATTATGGAACTAGAATTTACAACGTAACTATTACATAGAATGGTTGTGTTCTATTAACATGTTTCATGATATTCTTTTGTCCTCATCTGTTTGACTATCAATAACTTCCATGACATTGTTTTCCCCTCATCTATTTGAAACTTCCTATGATAGAGTATTTTATTGTTCTTGTAACAAGGATTTTTTTGTAAGCTTTAAAATTTTGTAATATTTAAGGTTCTTAATTTGTTTGGATAGAAAATGTTATCATACATGTATATTGCTGTATATATAGATAAATACATACATCTGTGCATATGGATATATATATCTTCTTAATTGTGTTTTCCAAAATGTCTAAATAGAGGAAAAATTGAACCCATCTATGTATTTAAGGATTTATATTCTTGTTGTTCTATATTCCATTATTTTTATTAAGAAAGATGAATGAGCAAGTAGCAATGTATACAAATGCTTGCATATAGTCATTTATACAAATATAGGAAGAAGATTGTATGCATTCTAAGATCTCCACGAGTTGGAATTGAATGTTGGAATACATTAATCTTTCTGATGGAGCTTTAAATTTTGCTCCTTGTTTGTCACTCAGGACTTCCCTTATGTCGCTGGTCTTTCTTAGTGTTGAAAATTTTGAGGGGCTAGGGTTTTAGTCTTTTCTTCATATTAAACCCTAGTGTTTGTTTTTTTCCCTGGTTGAGGTTCTATTTGGATGTTACCTTTTGAAGGGTTTTAAAAAGACTTGTGTCCCATCGTTCCATCTAGACATTGGCCCCTTTGGTTTCTAATTTTCATAGCCTTCTGTAAGTTTTTATTTTTCCTAAGTCTAGGCTAACCCCGTGCTTTGTCATTTTAAAAACAACTTATGTTGTTGTTTTCTGTCCACCTAGTGATGTCCCCTTGTCATTTTAATAAATGTTTTATTTTGTAGAAGGTTGAATTTAGCGCTACCGTTGATCT
>VDFB02209194.1:13687-40453 GCA_007258455.2 Sequoia sempervirens | reverse complement strand
AACATTGCTGATGCTAGGGTTCCACTCACTGGTTTAGAGATGTTCATATTATGGTATGGACAGAGAAATTTTCCTCACCCTTTCTCAAATGGATGGATGTATGACATGGGAAAGCTGGTTGTAAAAAATGTGTTCCCTGATGTGGGCTTACTTAGGGCAGTGGCCATGAGGTATGACCCCATTACATGGCTAATTAGAGATAATGATGGAGAGGTGCTATTAGAAATTAATAGACATGTTATCTAATAGAATTTTGATTTGAGTGAGCTGAGTGATGACTTGGTTCCTATTAATCTTGAGGAAATGAAACGAGAGTATGCAAATCAAAAATCTCTTTTTAGGGTTAAGCTGATTCCACCCCATCTGGTTAAGGCAGGAGATTCACAATTTCACATCAGCCCTAGTGACTAGGAACCCTTCAGATTGAATTTTTTGGAAAATCCTTTCCTGGCTACTTTCTATTCACTATGTCATATTTTGGGTTTCAGTCCTAGTGCAGTAATGCCAATTGCATACATGTTCATGGGGGTGTAAATACAACACCCTAACTTCTCTATAAGTATGACTTTGCTTCTTTCCTAGTTGAGAGGATATATGAAGGGCTGACAAAGCTGTAGAAAGGTGATACTGGTACTCAATTATTTTGGTATTCCATGTTGATGCATATGTTTCTATTTAGAAATGCCGATTTATTTGCTAAGAAGATGAACTTAAGGAAATCAGTTAATGGAGAAAGATTGCCAGTACAAATATGGGCTGCAGATATGTCCTGTAATAAGGAAAACACTAGTTATGTGCAATTTGATAATTGTTTTGCTTCTAGATTAAGGGCTAGATTGATGGTAAATATACCTAGGATCCCTGAGGAAGTACATTATTTCCTTAGGCCAAAGGAGAGGAAGCTATAATTGAGGGTTTTACATAACTAGGGTGACAGTATCCCTTACCCAGTCAACACTATCTTGAGAATATATGGATTTCAGGGATCCCCTCACATTCCGCTATACAATGTGCCACCAAGAATAGGGTTTACAGAATTCATGTGGAGAATGGGTTGTATTCATAAAGACAACCTTACTAGAAAGGGGAAGGGAATATTATTCCATGATTTTACAGTAGTGTCTGACTTTGCATTTTCAAAGGGAGGCTGGACACATTTTGATAAATTCTTTATTGATTACCATTTAAGATTTTTTCTGAGGTGACAACATGATCCTGAAGGTTTCTTTGCTCTTTTCAGACCAAGAATAAAAGGTGGAAAACTTGCACATGAGTTCAATTTCCCTGAGGACCTAATCAGAAATGAATTTGATTTAAAGAAGCAGGAATTGAACAAGGAGAAATGGATAACTTATGGTAAGCTATTGGATATTATGCATGAAATGGATCTGAAGTATGATCCATTGATGGAATTCACTCCATACCACAAGAAATTTGATTTTCTAATGAAAAAATTGAAGGAAATTATGGACACCTTGACAACCAAAAAGATAAATTTAAGGCTAAGTCTGGGTGTGCAAGGACAAAGTGATAGGCCAATTGAAACAAGGCCAGCATATTAACCTACAGAAAGGCGGCCTATCTACAGGAGGAAAAGTGATACTAGTAGTGATGAGGAAGAAGTAGACATAAAGGGGAAGCAAATAATGAAGGCGCCTCCACAACTAGGTCCAAAATTCAAAGTACTTGGGGCAGTCAAAATCATTGAAATAAAATCTTCACTAGAGCGTAGTCCCCCATCACCACCATCTGATCCATGCCCTAAGAGGCAAAGAACTGATCAAGACATGTAGGTTGGTATGCCTTCCCCTCCTAGGTTAGCTAAATTAGTTCTATCCGATTTGGATATGAAGGGTAAAATTGTGCAAGATGCAAGAATGAAAGCTTGCAAGGAGTTCTTAGATGATAATGCATTTGTAAAGACTCTTGTATTCTTGCAATTGGCATGGAGGATGAAATTTTAGGAATATCAAAATAAATGCAAGGAGAGAAGAGAACTAAGGCCTGATAGGTCAAATCAGGAGAATGATGAAGAAGTAAAAGGTGAACTAATAGAAGAGTTCAAAAACATCACTCCTGAAGAAGGAAGATAATAAGTGAATCGGGTTGGTGATTTGATTTTTCCTGAATGGGATATCACAAATGCAGTGGATTTCAATGCCATTATGAATTCAAAAAATCCTTTTCAGGATTCTAAATAAGAAGTTAAGGCAGCATTGCAAAACTCTGCCTTGAATGAAGAATATGAGACCTTCAAAATTTGGGCATTGGCTCCACAAGGAAAAAAGCCAAATATTGCTGACATTAATCCAAATTTCAAGGGAGGATTAATAATAAAGAGAACCTTAGAAACTTCAACCACTGAGGCCGCTAATTTAACTGTGAATGTGGCCAAGTTGGCCCAAAAAATTGCTGAAAGGGAGGAGGCTAAAAGGAAGAGCCTAACGGAGAAGTACAACATTTTGATTGAGGAATATAGTAAAATGCAACAGAAGAATGTTGAGCTACAAACTGAAGTGGAAAGGTTCAAGTATAGACATATTAGAGAAACATCTAATGCTCTAGGAACCAACACATTACTTCCCACAACAGGGTCAATTCCTCCTACTTCCCCAAATGTTTCTACACTAGGGTCTCTCATTGAAAATCCTGCTCTCACCCCTCCTCTAGAACAAATTGATGAAGAAACAGAGTGCTTTGTTGATCCAATGAAGAGGCAGCTCATACAGAAAATTGATGAATTACAGACATCAACAAATGTCAGAGAGGAGGGATTTCTTTTAAAGGAAAAATAAATTGTCACTACTGTTTTGGAGCACTTAAATGAAAGGGTAGTTAATTAATTGCCCTCTATACATTCTTTGTATTCTTTGATATTAGAAGCAATAAAGAATATTGATAGGGATCAGGGGATAGTGATTCCAATAATTAAAAATTGGATCATGAGGGAAAATGTTTTATATATTATGACTAAAGCCTCAAGGTTTGATGTAAATAACATCCCCCAATCATTGAAGCCTACTTATATATTAGTGAAATCATTGCAAGGTTTTGAGACCTTACCAGATGATCTAAGTAGGAAGATTAGGGAATTGGTAAAGAACTTAAATGATTCTGGTAACACACTATTACCTGATATAATTGATGAGTAGGGGTAAATCAGAACACTCCAACAATGGCAGGATCAAGCAAATAGGGTCATCAATAATCAAATTAAAGTAATTTGTGATGACTCAGATTATGACTTGTTGGTAAATTGTATGGATAAGATTATTGGTATCGGCTCATTTTTGGAATCTTTTGAAAGAGATGCTAATCAGGTAGCGATAAAGTATATGCCTTATAGTACAAAGGTAAATGAGGTTATCAATTTTGACTAGCCAACTAATGAAGAATACCAGAGGTGGGTAGCTAAGTATTTGAATAATGATGAATAAAAGGGAGTGGGCTATCGACAGGTGGCAAATCAGATATTGTGCTTACAACGTTTCTAGTTTTGTGTTGATGAATTTCTTGGCATGGGATTCACATGGTTTTTTTTTGTTATTGCACCAACCTTCCTCTACTGACATGATGAACAAGAATATGCTCCAGGATGATTGTTGTTGTAACGATTTTTGGAATATTATCAGTTGCCCCAATCGACTGATGACATGTGTACTTTCTGGCCCAAAGCTCATTTGCTCCTTCATTTTCTATAAGAAGGATTTCGAGGCTAGAAGTAAAGGTTAGCAAGTTACAAAATTTTGATTGATTCTAGGAAAAGTTGTAGAGCAGATTGTAAAGTCATATGTTTCTAGAGAAAAATGCAATTTAGAGTTCTGATTCATTCTGTAATAGGTTTTGAGTTCATGAGGATTTAATGTTGCATAACAGTACTAGCATTTGAATTAAAATGATAAATTCGAGCTCATGTCTCTCCATTGTATGCACATATCTGAACTTTGAATAAAATAACTAAGGGTTGTTTCATTCATCTCACTGTTGTGGTGTGTATGATTCTATTTTAGCTTTAATTCAAGGAATTAATTAAAATGCTTGAATGGGATTATAGGAAGATATGTTTTGTATAAGGATTTGATAAGTAGTATTGTGTTAGAATACATACTAATGAAATTGTAATGCAATATGGTTAGGGACCTTATATGTCATGTATTTCATCTGTTATAAACCTTTACATGCTTATAAATTTGGCTCCCCAATGGATATATGGCACTGATCTAGGTTGTATTCATTCGTGTGATTTAGTATTAGTTTGTCTTTGCCTGGAGCTTGCTATAGATTGCAAATCGATGACTATTTTATATATTATGGATTGTTTTGTAGTCATCCCATGCTCCATATAGTTGATATTGTCGAAGAATAGCTTATTCTATTCAATATTATCTTATTGTTTTATGCTATTAAGTTGGATTATCTGTTATTATTAATGTTGTTGATGATAATGGTGTAGAGATTGTAAACACATTAAGGGATTCCCCTCTCAGGTCTTGCAGAGGCCGAAGTGTAGGAGGTTATTTTAAAGTCCTCGTCAATTGGTCCAGGTCCTTCGAGTTGCCCTCTATTGGAATTGGAAATTCCATAGGTAGATTAGAAGATCAACCTGCTTAACATCATCAAAAATAACCAACAAAATGGCGAATCTAGTAGGGAACAAATTTTCAAAGGTTTCTTACTAGTGTGTTGATTGTCCATTTTGCATAGAGTTTTCATAGCATTTATGTGATTTGAAGGTTGAGCCTATAGTTTTGTGTTAAGTTTGTCCAGTTCTTCTATTTTTATAAGTGTCAAGAGTTGTGTTGTAAAGCACTTTTGCGTGTTGTCAGTTTGAGGTTCTGAAGGTTCTTATATTCTAGTACATGTCTTTAGGTTTTGGATATTCCCAAGAAAATTGGGTTGCAACTCTGAAGTCTCTGCACCAGTGTGTTTTTTATTTTGAAAAGTTTATTATACATAGAAAGAACTTTTTGGACAAGTGCGAGGAATGAAGAACACAAGGTCATTCATGAAGAATCATCTGGAACACAAATTGGAAGGTGAACTTCCCAAAGCAAAGAAGAAGGACTAGATAAAGAAGAAGCCAGAATCTAGTAATGCTACTCTCACATCACAGGACCCTATGCACCAAGGTACACATAAGCTTTTACATCCTATCCCCGAGAATCTTGACGAGATGTCTAGAAATTCAGAGTCAAATATTGGTATATTTTTTGATTCATTATTTAATACACCGGTTCAAGATAATGTGACATGTTAGAATAAGGGGCTTGTTAGTGTTAAATATGCTGAAAAGAGAAGAGGTAGGAGTAGAAGTTGAAGCCATCACAGAGAATGCACCGGTGATGTGCCTCCTCCTCTTGCTGAAAATGTTGTAAATCTCTTGTTTTCTGAACATGTATTGGAAGGGGTAAATTTAATAGATCTAGATGATACATCAAGTTCTAATGTGACTTTTCCTGACCTTGATGATATTTTTGGAGAGATAAATTATTTGAGACAGGAAATCCAAGCACAAGATGAGCTTAGAGTGAAGAGATAAAAAGAGAAGTAACGTTGAGAAGTGTTGTGATTGAAAGGGATAGGTTAATGAGACAGTTGGCAACAATGAAGCTTCTGAACCAAGATGAACCTGAACCCAATGTTGAGGGTTTGGTTATACAGAAGATTGCTAATAAGGAAGTAAGGCATGTGCCTAAAGAAACCCCAGTAGCCCATGTTGATTCCCAACCCGAACCTGCAAACCCAAAGCCCTTGACTCATGATGGGTCTCAACCAAGTAATACAAATCCTAAACCAACATTGGACAAAGGAAAGCAAAAGGTTGAGTGGATTGAAATAAATGAGAAGGTGACTCCCCATCCTACTAAACGAGATCCCAAAACACATGTGTCATTTCAAATAGACTCTGCTTTAGAAAAAGCTAAGAAAGAGAGTGAAGGTTTGGCAGAAGTGTTGGAAAGAAAAAAGATTGAGGCTGCAAATGCAGAAATGAAGAGGGAGATAAGTTTCCTAAAGATGACAACTACAAATTAGGTTATACAAGCTGCAACCTTGTCAAACCACCAAGATTCCTTAAAGGGTGGTTTTAAAATTAATCCAGGCCCTACTGAAAATAGTTCTGACCCAAAGATTCATGTAATTGGGTTTGCAAATCCAAATCAGGATGGTTTAAGAGTACAAGATAAAGGGTCTGGTGTGGATTCTCATAGAAATGAGGGATTATTTCAATGACGACCTATACAGTTAGAAAGGTATATGCCATTGTTCTTTGATGGTATTCCTAGTTATCCAAATCCTATCCCTACTTACTTGAGAGAAAGGATGAATAAGTTTTCTAGTAATAATGTTGTAACAGCTGAGGAACACTTGAAAGCTTTCATGGAAATGTTAAATGATTATGATGTAGAACATGAAGATGTTGTAATGAAAGTTTTTGTACAATCCCTGGTAGAAGATGCAAGGGATTGGTATAGAGGTTTACCTAATGCTAGTATTGAGTCATGGGATGAGTTTGAAAAGTGTTTTAAAGAGGAGTATGGTGATAAAAATAATGCTAGTTTCATGTTGAATGAACTTAATAACATCAAGAAGTCATTAAATGAGCCCATGACAAAGTTTAATTTGAGATTTCAAAAGGCAATGTATAAGTTGTTCCAAGTTTTGAGGCTTGATGAAAATGTTTGCTTAACTACATACTTCAATGCTTTTGATGCTAAAATAACATATCTTCTTAGAGATAAAGACCCTCGGACCATGAGGGATGCATTTAGAGTGGATATAAATATTGAAAGTAATAGAAAAGCTTCTGGGAAGTATGGTAGGAGAGAAGAACCTGCACTTTTAAAAAATCCTAGGAATAAAATTGAGAAAGTTCCGGCTACAAAGCCTAAGGATGATGAAAAGTGGGAAGAGGTTTACAATACCCTAAAAGACATAAATTAAATTGTTACTAAGCAAGAAAAGGGTGTAGGAAATGAAAGGAAACCTATAATAAAAATTATAGGCCATGCAGATTGCAAAATTATCCTTACAATACAAATTGGAAAGATGGAAAGCCAATCTTGCCTAGCCAGAAGCCTAAAAATGATCAGCATACACTAGATCCCTTATAGAAACATTCAATGAATATGGTGGTAGACCAGACATGGTGTGAAATGTGTCAACATCCTCATGATCAAAATTACTGTGGGGTTGCTCAATTGATTGTTGTTGAGGAAATTGAGGAGGATGCCCATGAGTAGGTGTTAGAGTGTGAGCAAGATGGTGTAAGTGCTTGTATGGCCAGATCATACATTGATGAAGCAGAATGCTCCTTTGACGATGAAATACAGGAAGCTAGTCTCGATAATCAGAGACAGAGAAATGAGATATACTATCAACAAGTATTTTCTGATGAAGAAGATGATTTTGATCAAAATGCTTGTAATATGGAGCAGGCTGAAGATTCAGTGTCTTTAAGGAGACCGTCAGAAGAGGAAATTGCAAGGTTGACTAAAGAAATGGCTACCCAAATGAGAGGTTCACTCCAATTGAGAAGTAGAACTATTGGTGGTGAACAAGGTAAATCTGCTAGCTTATTCATCAAAGAGAAAAAGGATAAAAACAAAGGTCTTAAGATTGACAACAAAATGGATATTGTAAAAGTCAAAGAAGTTAAGGGTGATAAGATTTAGGAAGAAAGAAATGAGACCTCAAAGCTTCAAGAAGGTGTAATTGCACCAGTGGTGAAGAAAAAGGTGATTACAAAGGTGAATGAACCTACTGCAGAGGATGACAAGCAAAAGGAGCTAGGAGGATGTGATCAGCCAGAAAGAAAGGAAAATGATGAAGGTATGATGTTTAATTTGCCTAAATATACACTTGTGGATATGTTTCATGTTCTTTCTTAGGTTAAAGTAATTGTTCCTTTACTAGAAATGATAAGAATAGATGAACACAATGAAAAGGAAATAGCTCTAATCACAAATATGGTTGGTAATAAGGCCAAACCTAGAAATGATAAAAAAGTGAAAGATAAAGAGATAGAAAAGGAAGTGTCCAGAGGGAATAGTGTCACAAATTCCCCTTGTGTATTTAGGTAATTCTATTAACATGTTCCTTGAAAACATAAACCCCTTTTTCTCAAGTGTAGATATAAATGGGAAAACTCTAAGAAACTATATGATAGATTCGAGGGCCTCAAATAATGTTATGCTAGTCAAAATAATGGAGGCAATGGGCTTGAAAGTAGATACTACTCAAGGAAAATGTTATGATATGGATTCAAGAGAAGTTCCAGTTATTGGAACTATTAGAGCATTGCCGTATAAGTTGACTCAGCACCCTGACAAGGATTTAGTCATGACTGTCTTAGTTGCAGACATCCCACCTCACTTTGGGATGCTTTTTTCGAGGAAATGGAGTGCATCAATGGGGGGTAACATGCAATGTGATTTGTCATTTTCTACTTTCTCTATTGATGGTAAGGATGTCAAAATTGAAAGAGAGTCAAAGGTACCTCATATGATTGAGCATGGTCCGATTGAGAAATATATGACATATTTTATTAACAGTGGTATAGATGAATTTAGGGTTGAGGAATTGCCTAGCAGTTGTGATAAACCTATTGCCTTGATTGATATTGAAATAAAACGATTGTCAGAATCTGATGATTTATGGATTATGTATTGTGATGGTGCCTGTTCAAAAGAAGGGTCTGGTGCAGGTGTTTTGTTATAGTCACCAAGTGGAAAGACATTCAGATTCTCTTTCACTCTGTTATTTGAATGCACAAATAATGTGGCAAAGTATGAAGCCTTGTTATTAGGGTTGGGATTGGTTGAAAAACATGGTATCAAAAAACTCAAAGCAATTGGGGATTCTAAACTTGTGGTCTCTCAAGCTAGATCCAAATATGTATCAAAGAACAAGAGGTTAAAATAGTATAGGAATGTTGTTTGGGATGAACTGGAGAGCTTTGATGCATTTGGTATAGGGTGGATGGAGAGAGGTCAAAACAAAGTGGCAGATTTATTAGCTAACATTGCATTAAAACCAGATGATATGACTTATGCTGGAATTTCAAAGGTTGAGGTGAAAACTAGACCATCTGTCCCTGACAATATTAAAAATTGGCAAATTTTTGATAATGATGAAGATATATTAAATTTTTTGAATTGTGTGGGAGAATATGAAAATCAGGAAATTGACTTTGGAGCTTTTATTTAAAATATTGATGGTAAGGATACTGTATTCGGAAATGAAATCATTTAGTTAAAGTCAAACATAATTCCCAAGGGTCTAGTTGTACTAGAAATAGTGTTTGACAATCAAGACAAGAAAAAGGCTAATCATACTATATCCCATCTTGACGACCTGGAGGAGATAAATATTGGAACAGAAGAATCCCCAAAGAAGGTATATATTGGAAAGAAAATGTCACCAGAGGTGAGAAGGATGTTAATTGACTTATTGAGGAAGTTTAGGCATGTGTTTTCATGTTCTTATGATGATCTTAAGGCATACAAGGAGGATCTTTTTTAACATGAGATTCCTTTGCGTGATGATGCTAAGCCATTCAGACAAAAGTAGAAACCTATTAATCCGACTTTGGCCCCCAAAATGCAAGATGAATTAATGAAACTAAGGGATGTAGGGATCGTCAAGCCAATTAGACATTCATCTTGGGTATAAAACTTGGTACCAGTAAGAAAGAAAAATGGAGACATCAGGTTATGTGTAGATTTCAGAAATCTGAATATGTCTTCATTAAAAGACAATTATCCATTACCTAATATGGAAGCTATGTTACAACGAGTGACATGCTATGATTTAATGTCTATGATGGATGGTTTCTCTAGATATAATCAACTCATGGTCAAAGAGTCTGAATAGTTTAAGACAAATTTCACTACACCATGGGGAACATATGTTTATCTAAGAATGCCATTTGGTCTAACAAATGCAGGGGCTACTTTTCAGTGAGCCATGGATGTGGCATTTTTAGATCTTACTAAGTTATTTTTGGTAATTTATCAGGATGACCTAACAACATATTCTAAAAGGGAAGAGGATCATTGTGAGCATCTGGAGAAGGTATTCATTAGAGACTTGGAGTATGGAATTTCTTTTAATCCAAAGAAATGTGTGTTTGGAGTACTAGAAGGAAAACTATTGGGACATATAGTTTCCAAGGATGGAGTAAACATTGATCCAGATAGAGTTATTGCAATTGATAGAGTGCTACAACCCCGAACTGTAAAAGGAATCCAAAATTTCTTTGGGCAAATAGATTTCTTGAGGAGTTTTGTGACAAATTTTGCCAAGGTAGTTTGCCCTATTTCCAAAATGCTCAAGAAAGGAGCCAAGGTTGAATGGGATGAGGAACCTGTGCAGGCTTTCCAGGCCATTAAGCAAGCAATAAAGGAGGATCCTATGTTAAGAACCCCTAATTTTTCCAAACCTTTACATATTTTCTCATTTTCTTCTTTCCACCTAATTGCAAGTGTGTTGTTACAAAAGAATGTAGAAGGTTTTGAACAACCTATAGCCTTTTTCAGTAAATATTTACAGGATGCAGAACTTAAGTATGATATAAATAAAAAATAGGCATATGCATTGGTAAAAGCGATGAAGGATTTTAGACCTTACTTGATGAGAGCTACTGTAATTGCTTATGTGCCTAATGTTGTTGTTAAGGACATTTTCACACAACAAGAGGTGTCTAGGAGAAGGTGTAGATGGATAAATAGGATTTAGGAATTCAATATTGAGGTTTAGATTACTAAATTGGTAAAAGGATAGGGATTGGCCAAACTCATGGCCCAAAGTAATCTGGAAGCAAATCAGATAATTTTTCTAGAAGAGGAGAATAGATTGCATCTATGTGATATGGAGCATTTAGAATGGTATAGAGATGTGGTATATTTCTTGCAAAAAATGAAATTTCCTAATAACTTGAGTGAAAATGAGAAAAGGACATTGAAATTACATGCTATCAGGTATGTTATTATAGATGGAAAGCTCTGGTGGAGAAATGGAGAGGGTGTCATGCTGAAATGTGTTGATCAAGATCAAGCAAAATAATTTTTGAGTGGAATTCACAGTGGAGTTTGTGGAGGACATTATATGGCTAAAAAAACTACACATAAGATAATGAGGGCTAGATTCTGGTGGCCTTTAGTTTTTAAGGATGCACACAAAGTAGTGAGGAAATGTGATGCTTGTCAACATTTCTCTAGTAAGTTAAAGTTTTCTGGCAACTTGCCTTTAAAACCAATTATAGTACAAGCCCCATTCCAACAATGGGGTATTGATTTTGTAGGGGAGATAGCATGTAAATCTAGTGGAGGTCATTCCTGGATATTGGTGGCCACTGATTATTTCACCAAGTGGGTGGAAGTGATTCCAACAAAGAAAGCCACTAGTAAAGTGGTAATTGATTTCCTGATGAGCAATATATTGACTAGATTTGGATGTCCAGAAAGGATTGTGTCAAATAATGTAATGTGATTTAGGTCTGAAGAATACTTGGAATTTTGTGAAAATCATGGCATCCAGATTTCTTATTCATCACCATACCACCCACAGGGGAATGGACAGGAAGAATCAAGAAATAAAAGCTTGATGAAGATTATTAAAAGAATCCTGGATCAAAATAAAAGGGCTTGGGATTCTAAGCTGAGATTAGCAGTTTGGGATGATAGGGTAACTGTGAAGAAGGAAATAGGTTGTACCCCATTCGACTTGGTTTATGGGATAAATGCTAGGTTACCCCAAAAAAACTTAATGGAAATGTATAAGTTTGTCTAGATATATGACAATGAAATAGATGATGAAATGCAATTGAGAGTGGAAGCTCTTATAGAATTGGATGAAGCCAGGAGGGAAGCACAAAAGAAAAATGTTAAGTTGCAGAACTTTGCAAGTAAAGAGTTTATATGATAAGAGAGCAACAGTAAGGAGTTTCAAAAATGGAGATCTGGTCTTAATGTGGAATGCCAGACTGGAAGATAAAGGGAAACATGGGAAATTTGATGCAATTTGGTTAGGACCATTCTTTATTAATGATAAGTGGGGTGAAGATTCGTACTTCCTTCAGGAGATGACAAGAGATATTCTTGAACTGCCAGTTCATGGACAGTTCTTGAAGTTATACTTCACTTGAAGTTTTGTTTTCCATGAACAATAGTTTATGTTTGTATATTTTGTATATGTCTTGTATATAGGTTAGGTTGTTTTGTTTGAACAATTCCTTTTCGGTCGTCTCTGCCTCTTCGTTTGCTATTCCTGAGATTCTGAATTCTCACTTCATTCCTATGGAATGAAGGTCCCCAACTAGAGCCACTGATGGAGCTTTAAATTTTGCTCCTTGTTTGTCACTCAGGACTTCCCTTATGTCATTGGTCTTTCTTGGTGTTGAAATTTTTGAGGGGCTAGGGTTTTAGCCTTGTCTTCATCTTAAACCCTAGTGTTTATTTTCTGACTTGGTTGGGGTTCTATTTGGACGTTACCTTTTGAAGGGTTTTAAATGACTTGTGTCCCATCATTCCATCTAGACGTTGGCCCCTTCGGTTTCTAATTTTTGTAGCCTTACATAAGTTTTTATTTTTCCTAAGTCTAGGCTAACCCCGTGCTTTGTCATTTTAAAAACAACTTATGTTGTTGTTTGCCATCCACTTAGTGATGTCCCCTTGCCCTTTTAATAAATGTTTTATTTTGCAGAAGATTAAATTTAGCACTATTGTTGATCCATTTGCTGCATATATCAACGGCCCCCGCTATCCCGTGATCAGGAATTATGGGATCACGATATCATGGGTGGGTACCATGTGCCCTTCCTAAAGGATGAAATCTGCATGACCATTGATGTGCTATCTCTTCAAGATTGATGGTGCCTTCCATCCCGTGATTCGGAATTCTGGGATCATGATATCACGAGCACTTGCCACGTGTCTCATCCAATGAAGCCTAACAATGAAGAAAGCATTTGTTGGTTCTAAATGTATTAAGGGGCAGATTACTAATGTGCTTGTAAGATGCACATGTTTTATTTCAATGCAGATGCTATGATTTTAAGGGAAAATGTGCTCGATAGTTAAAGGAAAGGACGACGACCATTTTTGAAGGAGCAGGATTTTTGATGAGAAAGATCAATGGTGCCCGCCATCCTATAATGGTAAATTGAAGGATTGCGATATCGTGAGAAACTACCACATGGAATTCCTTCGTAGCGTATGACATGGTGGGCCCCTTGATGTCGTGTTGGAAATTATGTTAGCCTATTTTGAAGACAATTGTCGATGATTTGATCAAACTGGAGGATCAATGACTCAAATTTAAATATGTATCAAATATCATGGTTGGAATCATTTGTGTAGCCTGCGAGTGAGCTTTAATGGTGGATGAGACATCTACTAGAAAAATTTGATCAACATAAAATCAATTTACTTATCTCATTTGTATCACAAGGCATCCAAGTATTTCATGAAAACAGTTTCAGAGCCAAAGGTGAAATTGCAAGCAACTATAGCAAGAATTTGGAGTTTGTACAAGAAGAGCCGTAAGTTGATTTTCTCTACTTCCCAATCATTCTGCTTTTAAATTTGGGAAGGTGGTTTTGATATGCTTGTCATTGAGCTCAGTGAAATATTTTGAAGGGCTATAGCTTAATCATAAATTGTGAGGAATTGTAATATTTTACTTTGTAATTTCCTATCTCTACTTAGTTATAGCCACTTGAAGTGTAACATTGTAGCGAAGCCTTAGTCTGTCTAAGATGGCGCCACCCAAGCATCACTCTGGCCATATTGAATATTTGAAAAGAAACTTGTATGATGATTTCCTGGATCAATTTCTGTTATCAACAAATGCCAAAAGGAAAGGTGTATTGTTGATACGAGGGAAAATCCTACGGGAGGGGTTGGTGTGTAATAGTTCCAACATTGCTGATGCTAGGGTTCCACTCATCGACTTAGGGATGTTCATATTATGGTATGGACAGAGAAATTTTCCTCACCCTTTCGCAAATGGATGGATGTATGACATAGGAAAGCTGGTTGTGCCAAATTTGTTCCCTGATGTGGACTTAGGGCAGTGGCCATGAAGTATGACCCCATCACATTAGTAATTAGAGATAATGATGGAGGGTTGCTATTAGAAATTAACAGAGATGTTATCCAAATTTTTTTTGATTGGAGTTAGTTGATTGATGAATTGGTTCTTATTAATCTTGAGGAAATGAAACAAGAGTATCAAAAACTTAAATCTCTTTTTAGGGTTAAGCTACTTCCACCCCATCTGGTTAAGGCAGGAGATTCACAATTTCACATTAGCCCTAGTGACCAGGAACCCTTAAGATTGAATTTTTTTGCAAAGCCTTTCCTGGGTACTTTCTATTCACTATGTCAGATTTTGGGTTTCAGTGCTGGTGCAATAATGCTAATTGGATACATGTTCATGCAGGTGCAAATACAACACCCTAACTTTTTTGTAACGTATGAATTTGCTTCTTTCCTGGCTGAGAGGATAGATGAAGGGTTGTCAAAGCTGTAGAAAGGTGATATTGGTACTCAATTATTTTGGTATTCCATGCTGATGCATATGTTTCTGTTTAAAAATGCTGATTTCTTTGCTAAGAAGATGAACTTAAGGCAATCAGTTAATGGAGAAAGATTGCCAGTACAGATATGGACTGCAGATCTGTCCTATAATAAGGAAAATACTAGTTATGTGCAATTTGATAATTGTTTTGCTTCTAGATTAAGGGCTAGATTGATGGAAAATATATCTAGGATCCCTGAGGAAGTACATGATTTCCTCAGGTCGAAGGAGAGAAAGCCAAAATTGAGGGTTTTACATAACTAGGGTGACATTATCCTGTACCCAGTCAACACTATCTTGAGAATATATGGATTTCAGGGAGCCCCTCACATTCTTCCATACAATGTCCCACCAAGAATAGGGTTTGCAGAAGTTATGTGGTAAATGGGTTGTATTCATGAAGAGAACCTTACTGGAAAGGGGAAGGGAACATTATTCCCTGATTATATACAATAGTGTCTAACTTTGCATTTTCAAAGGGAGGCTGGACACATTTTGATAAATTCGTTATTGATTACCATTTGAGATTTGGTGAAAGGTGACAATATGATCCTGAAGGTTTCTTTGCTCTTTTCAAACAAAGAATAAAAGGTGGAAAACTTGCACATGAGTTCAATTTACCTGAGGACCTGATAAAAAATGAATTTGATTTAAATAAGCAAGAATTGAACAAGGAGAAATGGATAGCTTATGGTAAACTATTGGATATTGTGCATGAAATGGGTCTGAAGTATGATCCACTGATGGAATTCACTCCATACCATAAGAAAATTGATTTTCTAATGAAGAACTTCAAGGAAATTATGGACACCTTGACAACCAAAAAGATAAATTTAAGGCTAAGTCTGGGTGTGCAAGGACAAAGTGATAGGCCAATTGAAACAAGGCCAGTATATCAACCTACAGAAAGCCAGCCTTTCTACAGGAGGAAAAGGGATACTAGCAATGATGAGGAAGAAGTAGACATAAAGGGGAAGCAAATAATGAAGGTGCCTCCACAACCAGGTCCAAAATTCAAAGTACCTGGGGCAGTCAAAATCATTGAAATAAAATCTTCACTAGAGCGTAGTCCCCCATCACCACCATCTGAGCCACACCCTAAGAGTCAAAGAATTGATCACCCACATGAGGATCTGATAGATGAAATTATTGTTACTGATCAAGGCATGCAGGTTGGTATGCCTTCCCCTCCTAGGTTAGTTGAATTGGTTCTATCTGATTTGGATATGAAGGGAAAAAGTGTGCAAGATGCAAGAATGGAATCTTGCAAGGAGTTCTTAGATGATAATGCATTTGTAAAGACTCCTATATTCTTACAATTTGCATGGAGGATGAAATTTGAGGAATATAAAAATAAATGCAAGGAGAGAAGAGAACTAAGGCCTGACAAGTCAGATCAGGAGAAGGATGAAGACGCAAAAGTTGAACTATTGGAAAAGTTCAAAAACATCACTATTGAAGAAAGAAGACAATTAGTGAGTCAGGCTAGTGTTTTGCTTTTTCCTGAATGGGATATCATAGATGTAGTGGCTTTCAATGCCATTATGAAGTCAAAAAATCCTTTTCAGGATTCTAAAGAAGAAGTTAAGGTAGCATTGCAAAACTCTACCTTTAGTGAAGAATATGAGACCTTGGCAATTTGGGCATTGGCTCCACAAGGAAAAAAGCCAGATATTGCTGACATTTATCCAAATTTCAAGGGAGGATTAAGAATAAAGAGAGCCTCAGAAACTTCAACAACTGAGGCCACTAATTTAACTGTGAATGTGGCCAAGTTGGACCAAAAAATAGCTAAAGGGGAGGAGGCTAAAAGGAAGAGCCTAATGAAGAAGTACGACATTTTGATTGAAGAATATAGTAAAATGCAACAGAGGAATGTTGAGCTACAAACTGAAGTGGAAAGGTTCAAGTATAGAAATATTGGAGAAACATCCAATGCTCTAGGAACCAACAAATAACTTCCCACAACAAGGTCAATGCCTCCTACTTCTCCAAATGTTTCTACACCAGGGTCTCCCATTCAAAATTGTACTCTCCCCCCCTCTAGAACAAATTGATGAAGAAACAGAGTGCTCTGTTGATCCAACAAAGAGGTAGCTCATAAAGAAAATTAATGAATTATAGACATCAACAAAAGGTTAGAGAGGAGGGATTTCTTTTAAAGGAAAAAGAAATTGCCACTACTATTTTGAAGCACTTAAATGAAAGGGTAGTTAATAAATTTCCCTCTATACATTCTTTGTATTCTTTGCTATTAGAAGCAATAAAGAATATTGATAGGGATCAGGGGATAGTGATTCCAATAATTGAAAATTGTATCCCTAGGGCAAATGATCTAGATATTATGAATGAAACCTCAATGTTTGATGTAAATAACATGCCGCAATCATTGAAGCCTACTTATATATTAGTGAAATCATTGCAAGGTTTTCAAACCTTACCAGATGATCTAAGTAGGAAGATTAGGGAATTGGTAAAGAACTTCAATGATTTGGGTAACACACGGTTACCTGATATAATTGATGAGTAGGGGGAAATCAAAACACTCCAACAATGGCAGGGTCAAGCAAATAGGGTCATCAATAATCAAATTAAAGTAATTTGTGATGACTCAAATTATGATTTGTTGGTAAATTTTATGGATAAGATTATTAGTACCTGCTCATTTTTGGAATCTTTTGAAAGAGATGTTAATCAAGTAGCAGTAAAGTATAAGCCTTATAGTACAAAGGTAAATGAGGTTATCAATTTTGACTGGCCAACTAATGAAGAATACTAGAGGTGTGTAGCTAATTATTTGAATGATGATGAATAAAAGGGAGTGGGATACCGACAGGTGGCAAATCATATGGTGCAGTTAAAAAATTTCTAGTTTTGTGTTGATGAATTTCTTGGCGTGGGATTCACATGGTTTTTTTTGTTATTGCATCAACCTTCCTCCGCTAACATGATGAACAATAATATGCTCCAAGATGATTGCTATTGTAACAATTTTTGGAATATTATCAGGTGCCCTAATCGATTGATGACATGTGTACTTTTTGGCCTGGAGCTTGTTTGATCCTTCATTTTCTATAAGAAGAATTTCAAGGGAAGAAGTACGGGTTAGCAAGTTACAAAATTTTGATCAAGTCTAGGAAAAGTTGCAGAGCAGATTGTAAAGTCATATGTTTCTAGAGAAAAAAGCAATTTAGAGTTCTGAGTCATTCTGTAATAGGTTTTGAGTTCATGAGGATTTAATGTTGCATAATAGTACTAGCATTTGAATTAAAATGATAAATTCGAGCTCATGTCTCTCCATTGTATGCGCATATCTAAACTTTGAATAAAATAGCTAAGGGTTGTTTCATTCATCTCACTATTGTGGTGTGTATGATTCTATTTTAGCTTTAATTCAAGGAATTAATTAAAATGCTTGAATAGGATTATAGGAAGATATGTTCTGTATGAGGATTTGATAAGTAGTATTGAGTTAGAATACATATTGATGAAATTGTAATGCAATATGGTCAGGGACCTTATATGTCATGTATTTCATCTATTATAAACCCTTAAATGCTTATAAATTTGACTCCCCAATGGATATATGGCACTGATCTAGGTTGCATTCATTCGTTTGATTCAGTATTAGTTTGTCTTTACCTGGAGCTTGCTACAAATTGCAAGTCAATGACTATTTTATATATTATGGATTGTGTTGTAGTCATCCCATGCTCCATATAGTTGAGATTGTCGAAGAATAGCCGATTCTATTCAATATTATCTTATTGTGTTGAGATATTAAGTGGGATTATCTATTATTATTAATGTTGTTTATGATAATGGTGCAGAGATTGTAAACACATTAAGGGATTCACCTCTCAGGTCTTGTAGAGCCCAAAGTGTAGGAGGTTATTTTAAAGTCCTCATCAGTTGGTCCATGTCCTTTGAGATACCCTCTAGTGGAGTTGGAAATTCCATAGGTATATTAGAAGATCAACTTGGTTAACATCATAAAAAGTAACCAGCACTTTCATTTTATATTGTGGTATAGAGTTGTCAATGATTCAACTACGGTTGGAAGATTCCTTTCCTTTAAAGGATTCTACAACTACCTCTATGGAGTTGGGGTCCATGGATGGGTCTCTAGAGCCCCAAAAAATTGATTTGGTGATTGATTTGGTGTCAAATTGTACACCTAATGCTATGGTTTCCAGTTCTGAGGATGCCATCCGCCAGCCTACAGACTCTGATTCCATAAGTTTTCCTTCCTCTTTTATTGTACCTACTACAAGCTTGCTCTTATTGTTTCCTACCTATCTTGTTGTTGTTGCTTGATTGGCATTTAGGTGTATACATATATAGCTAGCCCTAGTAGAGGATATAGATATGAAAGTAGAGATGCACTGATCTTTTAGATGATATAGATATGAAAGTAGACATGCATTGATCTTTTTGAGCACATAATAATGTATCTCTTTGTAGCCTTCGTTTTCCTTGCTCGTTTTATCGATTTAGTGTCATGATTTTAATTTTGCTTGATTGCACTTGTGTTTGTAGGCCGCAAAGAAAGATCTAACTTTGAATCCATTTGCAATTCATTCTATCAATGCCGATGATGTTGTTCCCTCTTCGGTCCTTCAACTTTTGTCCTTCAAAAAATTTTGTGGTCATGAAGGGCAGATTGAGCGATACAAGGTTGTCTTGTTTGATGGCCACCATTTGCAAATAGGAACTATTCCTTCGAAATGCAATGATATGTTGTTTACAAGTGCCTTGAAAATAGGGTCCCTTGTATGTTTAAAAGATTACGTGTGTAGGAACATCCAAGATTCAAGGTGGGTTCCATTGTTTGTTGTCTATGCTAAATAATTCTCTCTTTTCTATTTCTACCTCATATAATTTGTGCAATACATTTTTTTGCTTCTTTTCCATGACCTTAATCATATCCAACTTAGTTTTAATTATGCTTGATTGTCAAATTATTGGGACCCCTAGGTAATTTTTCAAGCAGCAAGAAGAGCAAATGTTGGCACTTGACTCACCTTCCCCTTCTAAACGAGCCCCTAAATTTTGTTTGCAGGTGTCCCCTAAAAAACAAAACAACCCTCCAAAGGTCAACCCTATTAAAGCTTTGAACATTTATCAAAATGTTTGGATAGTGAAAGGGTGTGTAACACATATTAGGGAGATGCATCATTTTCAGAAACAAAGAGGTGAAGGGAAACTGTTTAGTTTTGACATTATAAATGTGTAGGGACAAAAATATCTATTACTTGTTTTGATGATATTGCTGAATTGCAATATGGTTAGGTTGAGGTGGGGTTTACTTATTTAATATCGAGGGGATTGTTTAAGGAAGCCAATAAAAGATTCAACAAATTAAATAGTAATCTTCAGATTTTTTTGGATGAAAATCAACAATAAAATGATTTGAAGATGACATTCCTATCCCAAAAAAAAATGCTTTCATGTCGATTAGTGAAATAAGCAACTATAGTGATAACAACGTTGTTGATATTATTGGCATTGTAGTGCATATTGGGTACATTTCAAATTTTCGTAGGAGAAATGAATCTAAAACAATATGACGAACCATTAAAATATATGATGTCTCCCCTTCTCTCATTGATGTTAATATGTGGGGCACAGGCTAGAAAGAAAAATGTGATACCTTGCACCAGATGTATCTTTATGATGAAATAGTGATTGTTGCTGTCCATAATGGCCATGTAGGATACTTTAATGTCAAAGTTATCAACACATCAATAGGAACAATCCTTGAAATTAACCCTTCTATTCCTGAGGCAAACACTCTTAGATCCAAGGGGCCAATTAAAGTAGACCAAATAGCTTCAAATTATTTTCCATCTTAGAGGTTGCATCCTTCAAATGATAGAGTTACTATTGCATTTATCTTAAACAACTACCTTCATTTGGGAGAAACTATTGAATCCATTTTCAAATCAACCATTCAAATTATAAAAATTGAGTCTTTTTGTTACCCTGCTTGCCCCTTGTTGGTTAATGGTAAAGAATGCAAAAGGAAATGGACATGCCCTCGTGCTGATGTTTGGTTTTATGAACGTTGCTAGTTGGAAATTGAGGAATGCAACTATTGATATCTTCTGTAGTTAAAGATGCAAGACCATTCAGGTAGTCTTTGGTGTGTTGCTTTTGACGAAGTTTCCACTAGTTTGTTGTAGATGCTAGAAAAAGACCTCTATGCATTGAAAGATAACTTTGACTCTACAATAGATCTTGTTGCTCTTATTAAAGGCCTTGTTTGTAAAGAATATATCTTCACTGCTTTGATTAGAATAGAGACATATAATTTAGAGGAACGCTTGAAAACAACGTTCACCAAAGAAACAAAAATTGATTTTGAAATAGAGTGTAAACTATTGCTTGCAGACATAATGAAGATATCCACTCCTACTGCAAAAAAACGCTCCACTAGTGAGCCTACGCTTTGATTTCTCTTTTGCACTTTTGATCATTTCTCATAGCTCTGACTTTTAAATGTTGACTACAACATGCTAAGACTTTTGTTTAAGAAATATGGACACAATTTATACCTATTTTTTCATCTACATATTTTCACATTTATTTACTTGCCATCTTTTTTATTAAACCATGGTGCATCAAATTTGATGTCATTCTTTCTTTTGAATATTTCAAATCAGTTTGATGGTTATATGATATTTTTACACATATTGGAATTTGAAATACAACTAAACAATTTATTCCAACATATATTTCAAATATTTTCTATATGAGTAATACTTGAAAATATATTTTCTTATATATTAAATATTTTGTATATGGCTAATCATTGAGATTAAAATTTTTTATGTCACATTTAAAATTTGCATGAATCATATAAGTTTTTTAATTATGCTAAAATGAGGAGTGATAAATTATTAATTGCATCAGTTTAATGACATTGTATTTGATTTAAAGTTTGTTTGAATGCTAATGACTCTTGGTTCTTCGTTTGCATTCACATACAAGTTTAATCAAATATATATATATGTGCTTCCATGTCTAATGAATATCAAAAGTAGGACAAAGATAGACTTATGTTGTTCCTGGACCAATCTATATAACAGTTCACTTCCCAATTCAATATTCAAGCTATTATAAAGACATTTACTATTTGAGAAAGGAAACTATGAGAAACCTATTAAAAAGACATTTACTATATAACAATTGCCTTCATAATTGTAAATTTATGATTTCTTTGCAAATCTGAGTCACTGACGAGGAACATTTAGGGAGATCGTTTGTTTAAGAGGTAAGGTCTATGTTATCAGTAAAAGCTGTCAAGAAGACAAGCAATAAAAAAAGGGCAAGAAGTATGTTTGTAGGTATATGTATATTTATATGTATATGTACATGTATGTATATCTATATATATGTGTATGTGTATGTATATGTGTATGTATATGTATATGTATGTGTATATCTATATGTATAATGTTGATGTATAGAATTTTTTGTTTGTATTCCTTTCACACATATATCTAGTCTTCTGTATATTACATTTTTTCCTTTGGTTGCATTGCTCAGTGGGTGCAGAATGGTAAAAACCTCCCATGCACTTTCACTGCTCCATCGATTGGATGTTCAACAAGTGTTGTGTTTTGCAATCTTTACTGCGTTGTAGATGTATTATTGTTGTAATTTGTTTTGCCTCTGTCATTTTGGCCTTTTCATTCACACCTAACCATAAATATATATTGTCATAATTTGTTTTCTAAACTTATTATTTACTAGCTTATGGGTTTAATAGTTCCCTTGTTGCAGGGCTAGAGATCCTTTAGTACAAAGAAAAGTTGTACGCTTTCCCCTTTTCTTTTTGCATGGTTACATACATTCCAAAAAATACCAAAATCAGGTATGTCTATACATTGTATGCATTCAAACAAAACCTTTGTTGTTTCTTTCTTCTCTTCCTTTTAATTTTTCTTTTTGTATTCCATCTATGGAATTCCATTTTCTATAGTTCTTTATGGGGCATTCTCTTTTCCTAAAAATTTTATTCGAGCCATAAGAGCTCTAAGAAATCAAATATATATATTGGAAGATAGTTTTTTTTTAGCATGTTCACTATTCTTAGCAACTATGCAGTTCCACTTCTTACACACACACATATATATATTCAGCTCTAATAGAGGAATTGTATGAAAAGTATCACAGTAACACTTATTTGTTACTAAATATTATACACAAGAATTCAGTTCCCCTGTATTGAGTCAACCAAGTGCACCATTGCCAACCCACATAATTACAAAGGTCCATGTTGCCTCAAAAAAAAAAACACACACACAAGTTCTCACCAGCTACGACATTCCCAGTGTTGGAAAATCCAATTCACCCACACCACAATGGCTCTTTTGATAGTACGGCTTAATGAAAGTGTGCTTTCCCACATGGAAAAATTCAATATAGCTTTTACTTCCCCCTCCAACCCCGTATGCTGACGGGAAGATGCATTTGTTCTTGTGCCAACAAACACTTGCCATTCACCTTTTTCCCTCCTTGCTGGGAAATTTGAAACTGCATTCTTCCCCATGACACCAATATTACCTTAATAAAAAATTCAATCTACATTTACTACAAGTAGATTTAATACTCAAATAGAGAATTTGAAAAAGATTTATTCCATAATGATTGCAGTAGATATAATAAAAAACCATGCCCCATACACTGCTCTCCATAGTACATTTCTCCATGTTCCCATAGTTTCCTTATCGTCTTCTCAAGCACATATATTTTTTGCACAAAAAAAAGAGGATTTAACTGTTATTTCTTCATCCATATAGAAGCACAGAGTGAGCCATATATGCAAAATTGATTTTACAAAATACCCATGTGAAATCACTTACACATTCTCCACCACCACAGTTTCAAAGCCCTCCAATCTACTACAAAATGGATCCATATGCAACAATTTTAACAATAGTCTACTATCAAAATAGTGCCACGATGGCTCTTTTAATAGGATAACTTCATGAAAGTATACTTTCTGATATTGCAACATTGAATATAAAGTATACTCTCCCACATGCCAACATTCAATATTACATTTACTTCATCTGCCACCATCGTGAAACATGAGGAAACATTGGGCCTCTCACAGAAAAATGCTTCCATTCACATTCCCTATATCCAGTGCACCATTCTCAACCACCCCCACCCCACATAATAACCAACACCCACATAACCAAATTAAAAAAATGGTGGCCTCATCACCCTACTCGACAATTCTGCCTTGCCAACAAATCCAATTTGTTGTTGTGCTAATGAAAACCATAGTGGTGACTTCAAACAAAAAACCCCCAACCCATGTAATTGCTAAACCCCACCAATCCAATATATATATATAGTGTATGTCTTGCTAGATCAATAGTTTGCATAGATGGTTAATTTATTGTCTATGTGTTCTTGTCAAATTTTTGTATCTTTTCCATTTTACCAACTGTGCAGATTTAAAAGAGATTATTCTTCTATATGGATGGAGGAATTGCAATTAAATGTCCTTTCTTCCTCTATAAAAGTATGCTTAGGGTTAGTAATTTTTTTTCCTTTGGTTTATGGTTTTTCTTACTTTTCTCTATTGACCAATGAGGAAGATTTAGGTAGATCCTTTATTTAAGAGGTAACCTCCACACTCTCAGTAAAAGCCGATCCTTGTCGTTGGCAATTTCAATTCACGTCTACACTAAAGAAAACCCCAACCCATGTAATTGCTAAGCTCCACCCTTGTTTGAAAAAAAACTTGCCACTCAACTTCCACCTATCGAGCCAGCCCATGTTTACATATAGAGAACTAGGGAAACATGTGAATGGTTTCATGCATCCATAAACCATGCACATAGATAGCTACAATTCCTCCTATGCTAATAGCTGCAATGCCAAAGCTATACAAAGATAATGAATATAGTAGATCAACAGTGAAAAAAAGTAGATTTAACTACAATTGCTCCTATGGTAACAGGTATAAAGGAAAAGAAACATATAACAAGAAGACATTAATAATAAATTAATCATTTATTGTTAACACCCATGTATAATAGAGTATAACCCCACAAGCTTTATTGGAAATGAAAACCAAACCATGTGCATGGTAGGAAAGATGCATAGAGTATATATATGTGTCTACATATATATGAATAAACACAGAGCCTTAATTGGAAATTTAAGCTCCATTGTTTGCTATTCAATATGATGAACAAATATTTATAGAAAATACCCATGTAAAACAACTTACAGATTTCACAACATAATAGTTTGAAAACTATCAGATCTGTTATAGAACAAAGCCAAGCATGACTATTCTTACAATAGCCTCATACACAAGAAACACCACAATAACTCTTTTGACAATGCAACTTAACCAATACATTTTATTGCCTTGCAAAGAAAAAGAACAATGACAAATAATAGTTTTTATAGCAACCTTTGAACAAATGATGGAAAAAGAGTATCATGCAACATATTGGTAGAAGCCAAGTAGTCTATGTAATAGTCGTAAGACATATTAAGATGATACTTAAGATTCAGATGTATGTCCCTCTCCAATATTTCCCTGTTAATTATTTTACAATTCACATGTTTCTCTATATTATCTAATCGTAAATAGTGGAGCCCAACTTTACAATATATGCATGTATATATATATATGTATATGTATGCATATATATATATATATATGTACATGTATATATATATGTATGTGTATAGATGTATATGAATATATATGTACATGTATATATATGCTTCCATATATGTATATCTATATGTATATATGTATATATATATGTATTGTGGTGTAATTGCACAACATAAAGTAAATGTAATATTCAATGTTATAGTGTGGGGAAGTGTACTACAAAATATGCAAGAAAATATATTGATTCAGTTGCATTGCCAGAAGAGCCACTCTAACATTATCAATATGTTGCACATACTGCACAATTAAATGCTCTGTTCTTATGAACATGTCAATACTATATGACTCAATGCTATAACTATATAGTCATGATTTTTATAGATCATAGACAACACTTATACATACTACTTTAAACTCTACTTATAATCGCAGTCTACATAATTACACATAAGCATAATATACAAACCTATTTAGATATACATATGTATGTATCTTTTTCTACATATATGCATATATATATCTACCTATATGGGTATTTTTATATATCAATCAAGGAATTGAGTATATATATATATATATGTGTGTGCATATGTATCTATCTATTTGCCAGGGCACTTAATACAATTTTCCTCTTTGTGTGTGATATTTACTATCAAACAAGTGTTATTCTAATTCATGTTATGTAATTCCTCTATTTTTTTCCAATATGTAGTATGAAATAATGTAGCTTGTTTTGAGAGAGCCTTAGTGATCCCAAAATAGTGGTTTACAATTTTTGGCCAAACTGGACATTGAAATAATTTTTTCTAACTAAATCTTCACTTTCAAGCACCTATAGTGGCTAAACCGTGAGGAATTTGAAGATGATGCAAACTAGAGTTTTGTGAAATTTTGTCTGTAGATTCTAAATATATTTTTTTCAAAATTTTTGGAATCATATTGCACTTATTTTCCATCTCCCTCGAAAAATAGTTTTTTTTCAAAAACCAACATTTTAAAAAAGTGACGCTCATCGTATAACACATAACTTTTTTTCCATGAAGGATAAGATTCTAATTATTTCAAATTTAGATTTGTAACTCTGATATCTAGTGCTTCCACTTAGTTAGATAGTGTTTTATTGAATATTTTTTCCTTAATCAAGTTTCAAAGTCAAACCAATTACAATTCAGACATAGGCAGACCATATAACGTGTAACTTTTTTTGTATGTATTGAAATTCAATTTTTTTTTTTGTTGGATCAAGGACTTCAATATTTGATGCACTCATTTTTTTTTGATAATCTAGTATTTTTCCACATGTGCATAACAAAGAGCTTGATTTTCAGTGAAAAACCTACATTCACAAGAAATAAAAAATAAATATAATAATCAAATTAAATTTAATTAAAATTATACTTTTTTGGTAGCTTATAATAAAGACTACATACTTTAAAAAATAAATAAATTAAATGTATTCATTTGATCCCCCAAAAGGTAAATTAAAAGTGGGTTTTTATCAGCATTTTGATAGGTGTAAATGAGACTTT
>VDFB02209194.1:0-13587 GCA_007258455.2 Sequoia sempervirens | reverse complement strand
AAATCCAATTTGTCGTAGTGCTGACGAAAACCATAGTGGTGACTTAAAACAAAAAACCCCCAACCCATGTAATTGCTAAACCCCACCAATCTAGTATACGTATACATGTATATATATGTATACATGCATATATATATATACATCTATATATATATATACATCTATATATGTACATCTATATATACATCTATATATATACACACACACATATATATATATATATACATATATATATATATACATCTATATATATATACATATATATATATCTATATATATATAGTGTATGTCTTGCTAGATCAGTAGTTTGTATAGATGGTTAATTTATTGTCTATGTGTTCTTGTCAAATTTTTGTATATTTTCCATTTTACCAACTGTGAAGATTTAAAAGAGATTATTCTTCTGTATGGATGGAGGAATTGCAATTAAATGTCCTTTCTTCCACTATAAAATTATGCTTAGGGTTAGTAATTTGTTTTCCTTTGGTTTATGGTTTTGCTTATTTGTCTCTATTGACCAATGAGGAATATTTAGGCAGATCCTTTATTTAAGAGGTAACCTCGACACTCTCAGTAAAAGCTGATCCCTGTCATCAGCAATTCCAATTCATGTCTACACGGAAGAAAACCCCAATCGAGACTTCAAACAAAAACCCCCAGCCCATGTAACTGCTAAGCTCCACCCTCGTTCGAAAAAAAACTTGCCACTCAACTTCCACCTATCCAACTAGCCCATGTTTACATATAGAGAACTATGGAAATATGTGAATGGTTTCATGCATCCATAAACCATACACACAAATCGCTACAATTCCTCCTATGCTAATAGCTGCAACGCCAAAGTTATACAAAGATAATGAATAGAGTAGATCAAGAGCGACAAAAAGTAGATTTAACTACAATCGCTCCTATGGTAACATGTATAAAGGAAAATAAACATATAACAAGAATACATTAACAATAAATTAATCATTTATGCAAAACATCCATGTATAATAGAGTATAACCCCACAAGCTTTATTGGAAATGAAAACCAAACCATGTGCATGGGAGTAAAGATGCACAAAATATATATATATGTGTCTGCATATATATGAATAAACACAGAGGCTTAATTGGAAATTTAAGTTGCATTGTTTTCTATTCAATATGATGAAGAAAATATTTATAGAAAATACCCATGTAAAACGACTTATAGACTTCACAGCATAAAAGTTTGAAAACTATCAGATCTATTATAGAATGAAGCCAAGCATGACTATTCTTACAATAGCCTCATACACAAGAAACACCAAAATAACTCTTTTGAAAATGCAATTTAACCAAAAAAAATTCTTTCCTTGCAAAAAAAAAAAGAACAATGACAAATAATAGTTTGTTATAGCAACCTTTGAGCAGATGATGGAAAAAGAGTATCATGCAACATATTGGTAGAAGCCAAACAATCTATGTAATAGTTGTAAGACATATTAAGATGATACTTAAGATCCAGATGTATGTCCCTCTCCAATATTTCCCTGTTAATTCTTTTACAATTCACATGTTTCTCTTTATTATATAATCATAAATAGTGGAGCCCAACTTTACAATATATGCATGTATATATATATATGTATATGTATGCATATATATGTATCTATATATGTACATGTATATATATGTATGTGTATAGATGTATATGTATATATATGCTTCCATCTATGTATATCTATATGTATATATGTATATATGTATATGTATTGTGGTGTAATTGCACAACATAAAGTAAATGTAATATTCAATGTTATAGTGTGGGGAAGTGTACTACAAAATATGCAAGAAAATATATTGATTCAGTTGCATTGCCAGAAGAGCCATTAACATTATCAATATGTTGCACATACTACACAATTAAATGCTCTGTTCTTATGAACATGTCAATACTATATGACTCAATGCTATAACTATATAGTCATGATTTTTATAGAGCATAGACAACACTTATACATACTACTTTAAACTCTACTTATAATCATAGTCTACATAATTACACATAAACATAATATACAAACTTGTTTAGACATACATATGTATGTATATCTTTGTCCTACAATTTTGGAAGGAAGATTCATTCACCCACGCTGAAATCGACCGTGAGAAATTAAAGCCAGATGGATCACAAAGGAAATCAATGCTAAAACTAAGCTGGTAACAAGGGAAAAGTTACCTTGGTCATATGGGGTTATCAACCCCTATTTTTTCCTAGCCCATGAGGGCTTAATTTTACTCTATAGTTCTCTCTCTAGCGTCTTTTAATATCTAATTTTTTCAACTTTGTAAATTTAAAATTTTATTAGTGTAAATTTGCAATAGATAAATTTTCTTTTCAAAATATATTCAATGATGGTGATTTCACACTAATACATAAAGTGTCCTTTTTCACCATAATTTTTGTATGCAATACATGCACTAAAATAAAGTTCCAAATAGGGAGAAAATCAAAAGTATTAAAAAGGGGGGTGTATTAGAGAGAGTTGTGATTAGAATACTCCAATTTTTTTTTTTTCAAATTCCTAAAAGTTGTAAACCTAATCAAGCATGGATCCCAATCATTTGATTATCCCTCTTACACCTTTTAACTACCATTAGTGGAAGTTGCAAGAACAACTTGCACTCAAGAGCAAAGGTTTGTATAGAGTTACAATGGGTACAGAAAAGGAACCAAATGTTGCCAAGGACAAGGAAAAGTGGTTCAATAAGTGTGACCAAGCCTTTGGATTTTTTTGTTTATGTCTTTCAAAAGAGCTTCTATTTCATGTGGAGGCATTGAAAACCCCACATGAAGTATGGTCAGCTCTTGAAAATTTATTTGGGAAAGTTGATGACATTAAAGGCCATGAGCTAGCAAATGAATTAATTAGCTTAAGTCCAAGTAATTACCCAACATTACAAGAATATTTCACCAAATTTAAGTCAGTTCACCAACAACTCAAGGAATGTGGAATTGTGAAGAAAGATGATCAACTCATCTTATCAACTCTTTCCAAGTTGGGATCTTCTTATTCTATTTGTGTGTTAATATTCTACTCTACGAAAAGGGCTTTGGGTTCTAATTGGTCTATGCCAAATATAGATGAATTTATTGCTCATTTGATTAGAGAAAAAGATAAACTCATCTAGATGGGGGCCATAGTATCCTACAAGCCACATTCTTTAGTAGCTAAAAGTGTAAAATTTGAAGGATTGACAAACAAAAATGAAGAAAGAAAAGATAAGGAAATACAAGGGGGGAAATCACAAAAAGGAGGAAAATACTAAGAAGTATGTCAAGTGTTCCTTTTGTAAGAAATTGGGGCATAATGCACTTTATTGTATAAGGAAACACATAAATGATCTTACTCAAATCATTGAGGAAAGTAAGATTGTAAATTCTAGATCTTCATCATCTACAGACACTAAAAAGGAAAAAGTGAAATCGAAAGGACATGTTCTCTTAGTGATTGCAAGATCTATTGTATTACTTCTCTTGTTTTGTAAAATGTCTGTTATTACTCTCTTTTTGGAGGATAGTGTTTACCCATTGGGTTTTTTATCTTTCTCCACTTTATTTGAGAGTTTGCATTGTAAATGAGCACCTGAACAAGGCTTGTTGTTGGGACTCAAATTTCCATTACTTTTTGTGCCCATGTAAGTTGTTCATAAGAGGGGTATTGGTGTAATTATTAATATCACACCTTGGTTAAGCTTACTTAGGTAAATATTATTTTTTACTTAATTTAATTAGGAATATTAGGCAAGTGTGTGTCATCACTCCTTGATTGATGGGAGTTAGGTACCACATCTCCCTCATCAAGTGAGTTACTTTGACACCACTACACCTCTAAGTTGAGTTGGTCTTTTGATAACTCAGGTTTACTAGGACACTTGTCATTCTTAACAAGTGCATCCTAAACCTATAACTTTGTAAACATTAATAATGTTATTTACTTCATTTAGTGATTAGTTTTAGCTTATTGATCTTACTTCATTTTGTGATCAATTTTACCTTATTGATCTTGGTAAATCCAATAGTAATAATAATATAATATAATACTACTAAACCAAAACACAAAAAAAAAGACATTTTAGAAGCAAAAACAAAAAAATAAATAAACATTTTAGAAAAAAACAAAAAAAAACATTTTAATAATACATTTTTAATAATGTAATAATAATAGTTATTTAAAAAATTAATATAATACCCTAATAATAATAGTTGTTTATTAATATTTAGTTGTTTATTTCATCTTACTTTTTTCTTCCTCTCTTGGTCATTGCATTTTCTTCACTTGTTTCAACCTACTTCATTTTACTTGTTCTAGCTGCAAGTTAAATTCATATGGAGCACTACGTAGACCCCCTCTTGTTGCGTAGCTTTTCATAGCTACATGGCATACATATATTCTACTTCATTCTACACCCATTTCTTTTCCCCCATTCCGTATGATGTCCTTTAACTTAAAAAAAATGGTTTTTATGAACCATTGCACCCTCCTCTATTATCTCCCCTTTTACGCACCCCTTATACATTTTCTTCAATATACTTTCCTCTATTCACAATGTCATCACCACTTTATCTGCTTGACTCCTCCATTTTGCACTTTTTTGGCATATGTTTTATGTTTTTATTTATTTAATTTTATTTTCTTCTAAATTTCTTCCCAAGGCTATGACTCCTCCCATTTTTCCTAGAATGCCACACTTTTGTTTTCTTTCTTGAAAATTTATTTCTTTTCTATGCATCCTAATAGATTGATTTATTCAATATTTGTGCCTTCAAGATTAATTGTAACCTCTAACATTATGTCAAAAATGTGATTTGTATTTGAATTTTACTTGCCAATGTATCCACAATTTACCAAAGCACTAAAATTAGTTTTATTACTCTGAATTGCATTTCCTTTGAATAATATATGTTTTGTGCAAACCATTCAACCATATCATTGAAACTTATTGTCAAATAATTTTTGACATTATCAAAGCATACATAATGTCATTCAATCTCTGCAAAAATCAAACATCGAATCCAAAATAAATCAAGCACTAAAACCAATCAATACTCAAAAAAATGCAACATTAAATAGAAATCAAACCAAATGGATAAAAATCAAACTGAAATACTTTCTAGTGATGTAGATCATGAGTTTTCCTAGATGCTCCTACATCATATATACATTCTTCTATCTAAGAAAAAATATTGAGTGTTTATTAAAATAGGCATACCATTCAACTCCAATCCTCATTCTCACTAATTTTTTATCTCTTGGCATAGAAATTATTATTTTTTATTGTGTTATAACTTGTACTTCATTAGAATTAGATAATTTCAAGGTGTATTCATGATAGTATCATAGAAGAGATACCATAAGATGTGATATTAACTGAAACATTGAGAAAGGGGGATCTATATTACAACCCTCTTCTTCAAGTATTTCACTCAAGAAAAGAGATCCAAAACCTTGAAGTGCCTTTCAACCTAAGGAGGTGAGATGAATCAAGATATGGGGATCTTGCAATCTCTCCTTTATACAAGGACATGGTGGTGAGCTAAATCATAATTGGCAGAGAAGAAATAGGACTAGTAAATTAACCCTAATTCTAGGTCTATCAAATGAAATGAATGAATCTAACATGAAATATAAAGAATAGTAAATTTTCTAGAAAAGAAGAGAATAGGGAATGTTGTACACCTAATCAGATCTTGATGTTTATGCCACTTAATTTGGGACTCATTTTCTAGGTGGCGAGTGGGTCCTAGTGTACATATTCAAGGAGTTCTACATCTTGAAATGAAGCTTGAAAACAGTGAAAATATGCTATCCCTAAATTTCTAATAGGGACTCATTCACCAAGTGGCAAATGGGTCCTAGTAGGCTCTTTTGAAAAAAATCTGAATTTGACCTTTAAGTTCCAGATTTGCACTCCTCTGCAAATTGAAACTCTCACTTTCAGATCTAGATTTGCTAATAATCTAATTAATTTTTTTGAAGCTTGTTGGTGGATAGGAGTTTTCCTTAGTCAAACCCCAATTTTGGTAATTAAACCTTGATGATGAATGAAAATATGAAACATGAAATGTGTGTGCAATCCTAACCTTAAAAGTTTCTAAGGTTAAGATCCTAAGTGATGCAAAGAAATCCTACTCAAGTGTGTTAGAATAGGATCCTAAAATGAAACATGAACAATGCAAGTGACCTACTTTAGAAGATCCCAAATCTGAATATACCTCCTTTAGGCTATAAATAGAATGATCATAGAAGATGGAATCACTTAGGAAACAAGTCATTAGGCTTGGTCTTATTTCTTGCGCATCTTCCAACACCTAGAATCCATCATGATTCTCTATAGGAATCTATCATCAATCCTTCAGTAATGCTTGATCTTTGACACAAAATGAGCTTGAAGAATTATGATACTACTCCAAAACTTCACTCTTTCTTGAATATGAATGCTTGATCTCATGAAATTTCTCTTTTATTCTTAGCTTTCTTGAAACCTTCTAGGTAAAATTATGTAAAATAAGCTTATATTTATACTTATCTTAAGATTTAATCTTGAAATTCAAATAACATAAGCCGAAATTTGATCTAGGATTCAAAATCACTTAAATCCTACCAAAAAATAAGTTCAAAAAGGGGTGTCCTTAGTTAAGGAGGACCCATTCACCACCTTGGGTGAATGGGTCCTAACATAGTTAACTAGGACCAAGTTTTAGGGAGGTGAAATAAAATATAGAAAGGAGGTCCTAGGAAATAGTGAGGACCCATTTTTTAGGTGGAAAATTTGTCCTAGGTCACTATCCTATGACTCAAACCTTCCCAAATTAAGTGTTATGTAACATTATTAATGAGTGTCAAGATATATCTTACAGAAAATATAATAAATAAGGCTTGGATTTGAATTTAAGGGGCCAATTAAGCTCTAATTAACATTAATTAATTAATAAAGCCCTAGATTAGTGTGAAAGTGTAAGAAAACACTCTATAGCACCCTAAATAAGGTACAATTAACTCCATTTTATCCAAAATGGCCATAGACTCAATGTGAATGTGAGACACATTACAATACTAAACCAAGGAATTATTAAGTTAATTTAATATTGATTATTCCCAAATTGGGTGTGAAAAAGGGTTAATTTTTTCTACAGTACATCAACATGTGAGAGCAATTAATAACATATCATTATGATGTAATATGCTAACATGTCAAATTAATATATTTTTCTATTTATTGGAAATTATTGAGTGTTGGTTAAAATAGATATACCATTCCACTCCAATCCTTGTTAATAATACTATATTTCTTGACATAAAAAATAAATTTATTGATTATATTATAATTTGTGCTTCATTAAAATTAGATAATTCCAAGGTGTAGTCCTATTTTTATCACTTTTTATTGATCTATTTTTCTGCATTTTTAATATCACTTTTTATTGATATATTTTTTTTGCATGTTAACATCACATTTTAAGTTCAAAAAGGGGTTTCCTTAGTTAAAGAGATACAATTAAATGTGATATTAACATGCAGAAAAAATAGATCAATAAAAAGTAATATCTAGGTACCCAAAATTGTCTTAGTCTCTGTGTAACGCTTTTATACTAACTTTCACCATTTTCTACTAATGATTAAATAATACTTTATTATTTAATTATTATCAAATATCATATTCTACTATTAGTTAAATGACTTTATGTTATTTAATTAATTCAATTATATTCGTTCTTTCTAAATAATTAAATAAATCTTATTTATTTAATTGTCATTAATTATCTTATTCCTCTATTTTTAATTAAACAATTATCATTAATTGTTTTATTAAAATTAAAATACCTTCATGAATTAAATAATTATATTAATGATTTAATTGACCACATTCACACTTCTAATATTAAATAATTGTTTAAATTATTTAATTCCCCTTTTTTATCTCAACATTATCCATTCACTATTATTAAATAAACATTTTATTTATTAATTAATCCTCACTTGCACATTCTTCAAATAAATGACTATTTAATTAATTATTATCTCATGCATAATTCCCTCAAACTTAATAACCACTTTCTTCTAGTCAAGTGGAAAATACATTGTAGTTCACTGATCAATAAAATTTGTTCACTCCCACTCAGTGAGAGTTAACAAGGAAATCAAATCCCTTAACTCTTTAATCAATTCTCGATGCAAATAATTAACTAGCATCTTGTACCTAGTTGCATTCAATTAACTCATTTATTAATTCCTCTCAACAATCCTCAACCCTTGATCTTGATCTTCCACCTCTCAATTTGGATCATTCATTCAAATCAATCAATTCTATGAAAGTATCCCTCACATCTCATTGATGGAACCACAAACTTGTTGGAAAATATATAAAGGATCTAAATATTACTGTGAATGTTATTAATGCATCATAGGGAATTTATACAAGCAAAAGAAGTAAGCATTGAATAAAATAGTTACATATAGTTAAATGTATACACTCATACACCCACCACTAAATTACCACTAAACACAATGTAATATAACCACATTAATAATAATGCTAACATTCTTCCCCTTATTACATTGTTCCTACAACTATGTCCCTGAAAGCTCTAATTCACCTTTTAAGGGACCCTCCCTTAAGGTTTAAATAACAAAACTTGTTGATTACAAAATGTATATGCATCTTTGTAAAGATCTTCCTTGAAGAAACCAATCCTAAATTAGGTGAAACTACTCCAAACTCTCCAAGCTGAATTTTTGAGTTCTTCCTCCATGAAAAATCAAACCATAGACCATAGTTATTGGACAACCACACTCAATAGGTTGTCTCCTCGACCCTCATAAAGGTATAACCCTTGGTCCCTGATTGTAATTACTGGATAAACACCCTTGAGAGGTTGTCTCCTCGACCCTCATAAAGGTGTAATCCTTAGTCATAGTCTTCTGATCTATCTATGTAATAATCGATACTAAGCTCTTCACCCAACCCCTTACCTATCTCCAAAAAATAAAATTTACAATACATGTATCATCAAATCTTTCAGCAATAACAAAGAAACAAAACTAAAGCCAAAAATGCTTCTCATACAAAGCATCATCTCAAATGAGAACCTAACTTGAGATGATGGAAATTCCTCCATCCTCTGGTGCCAGTAGCCTCTAGTTTGATCTTGTTATAGTTTATCCATTTTATATCTTAGAAGATTATTTGGAGGCCTCATTATATGTTGCAAAGATAGCCCCAATTTGAATGTTATTTATAATCTTCTTATTTCTAATGTAAAAACCCTTGATATAGCCAAAGAAAAATTCCCTCTTTGGATCTAGCTTCACCATAAGAAAATCAAATCTCATCATAAATTCACTCTCTCAAACACCAACAACAAGAAGATAGAGTAATTTGAACTCCATGTTATGTATTTTACTTCTTACAAAGAAAAAATATTCATTTCTCTTCAGGTGATAAGCTTCAAACTGAAAAGGAAAATTTTGTGCTCACACTTTCACTTTTAGCGTTTCACAACCTAAAAGGAAAGGGGACAAAAATCCACTATTCACTCAAGAACGAACCCTTGAGATATCAAGTGAAAGGAGATCGAAATCTAGAAAAGGGGGTGTTTTAGGGAAAAAGTAATAGCAAATGAGGGTTCACCACCAAGTGTAATCTTTGAAAATACAAAATGTTTGAAAACACAATTTGATATGCAAATTAATACTAATGACCTAAGAATGCAAGTAAAATGTAACAAAAAGTTGCACATGAAACTAGAAATGTGCACTTGGAAACTTGCTGGAGATGGAATGGAGCTCTAGATCACTAAAAAATCAGATGTTGAAGCTAACTAGGACTCATACGCTAGGCTGGGTGGATTAGTCCACTTTTATAGAAAATATGTAGTAGCAGGTTTTAGCCAAAAGGGTACTCAGATCTGTAAAAGTCCTATTCAGGCTTGTATAGTGGGACTCATTCACCAATAGTGGAAAATCAGTCCACTTTTGCTTTTCTAGAAATTCTAAAGTGGATTCTATAGCTCTTAGTCTGCTATGCTTTTCTTAATTAATTTCTAGATCCAAAACTACAAAATTCGGCCTTTAGACCTTCTCCAAGGCTTGTTTGCAACTTTAACAACTTTGAATTGCTTTGACAATCTTGATGACAACTTTCCAATCTTGATATTTGAAAAATCTAAAACCTAGACCTATAAATCACGTGCAAAGAGAGGGAAAAATGTTGTTGGTTTAGTGAATAGGTGTTTTCCTTCGTCAAACCCCTTTGTTGGTAATTAAACCCTTGAAATGAAATGAAATAGAATGGAGAATGATTAATGAAAAAATAACGATGTTGAAACTCACCAAACCCTAATAATAAGATGTTGTAAACATGCAAGTGATGGATCTAATAGATGTGGACTTGAAATATTGCTTGATGTTGATAGATCTTGAATGGAATGCTTACTTGAATCACATAATCCTACATCACAAATGTTAGCTTTGAAACAACATGATGCAAACATTCTGATATGATGAATGAAACTTGAAGAATTCTCCTAAATGCTTCATAATCTACCCTTGAAATGCCTTGAATTCTCTTATGAATGCTCAAATGCTCTCATGAACTATATGCATGAATTCTTATAAAATTTGCTAGGTATGAAAATGAGAGAAAGAAGCTTATATTTATACTCTATTATGTACTAATTCTAAAAATTACAACACAATAGGCTGACCTTAGATCTTAGAGAATAAAAACCTACCAAAATTTTGAATTAAATTTGAATTTTGAGTTAAAGGGGACTCATTTTCCACCCTGGGCGAATGGGTCCCACCTAAGGGGACTCATTCACCCATAATGGCGAATGAGTCCCACCTTAGGAATTTAAGGTGGGTTTCAAGATCTTGATATTTTAAATGATATTTGTCAATATTATACATAAATAAGGCATGTGGTTACAAAATGGGGCCAATTAAAGCATAAGAAAGCCCAATTATCAATGGCAAACATAGGAAAGTGTGAAAGTGTGTTACAACACTTTAAAACACTTTGAAATAAGGCTTGGTAAATGATAAAAAGAGGTTATTTTATTAACAAGACCTTTGAAAAGTGTGAAAGTGTGCTACAACACTTTACAACACATAGGTAAGGTACCATTTGAATCCTTTTAGTTCACAAGGCCCCAACACCTAATGTGAATATTTTATCAATATTACAACACTAAATCAAAGAAACATTAAACCAAAATCCATAAGAAGGACCTAAACAAGTGCAAAAATGTCAAAGGACCCTTTTTCGACACTACATTTAGCCCCACTTTAGTGAGAGGATGAACCTACTTCAAACTCACACTAAAGTAGAAAATCATGTACCAAAGATGGGTTCAATGAACCAATTCTAGAAAGATGAGACAAAAAATAATCAAGGCAATTTGATCAGCGCCAGTGAATTACATAAAACCAAACATAAACACAAATTAATGCACAAAAAAATGATGTAAAGGGCAGTGAAAAGACCAATCCTTACATTGCAAGATGAAAAAAAGAGAAAACAAGTAAAAGGAAGAAATAAAGAGAAAAGGATCAGATCAAACTTATTTGTGTTGGTGATTTTCTAGTAAGCAAAAGCAATTCTCTAAGGAGTAGCCAACTCCTATAATGAATAAATTGCAAGGCTAGTGGCCAACACGACAAGTAAAGGATTTTGAGGTCTTTACTCCTACACTTTAGGCTCTATAGGACCTAGGAGGGTGTTCCCTATTGTGTTCATATGAGGTATATCTAATTGATAACATATTTATACACATATTGATTCCTATTTATTGCAAATAAATGTATTTCACTTAAGATTTGGGAGACCTTTAAATGAATAAATATCTATTTGCTTAAGAATTAGGGGTATTTCTAACCCATATTGTATACTTAAAAAGATTTTAAATGAACGTTTTTCTCATTTTAAGTCCATGTCTAGGTATGCTACATACTCATTTTCATGCAAGATTTTCTAACAAACTGACCAGTGTTTCATCAATTAGAGGAACATAGTCAAATATATAAGAATCAATAATATATATAAGCTACTTAATGTAGAGATGTGTGAACTATTTTCATAGTGCTTTACATTTATGAAAATTCACTATTCCTAAAAACACTCACTCCTTATAAATCCTATGCAATTCCTTACAAAATCTATAACCCTCTTTAAGCATTTTAATCAACTCTTTGAGTTAAAGCTTAAAAAAAATCATACATTCAATGGAACAATCAAAGAAAAATGATAAACACCATTAGTATTTTAATTCATAACTTGTGAGAAAGATACAAAGGAGAGTGTTTGTTTCTAGACTAATATTTGTTTCGATATCAATAACATCTATAAAAATATTTTAAGACTATTACATACAAGACTCATATCTAGGAAAATCTATTGTTCTATTCATCCATATTATTTAAAAAGTTCCTTTCCTAAACTTAGCTTTCACCTAAAACCCTATTGAGACTTAAAATTTGACCACTATATGAGCCCTGAAATCCCTTTTATAGAACAAGGGAGCAGCATGCATCAAGCTAAATTGTATTTACATTTCATTTCATTTGAATATCATTTTCACTAGAATTTGAGACATCCTTAGTTAGTTACATGCACTCATTATGAAAAATGGAAGAGTAAAAGACCAAATTCCACATACTTCACATGAAGACATGCCAACTCCTTAAAAGGAAAATCTTGTTACTGCAGCATCATTGAATCCTCATCCTTGTTGACCAAAGAAGATTCTCTACTCGCATCCCTAGCAAAAACTTGCATACCACCTAGAAAAAGCCTACGTGCTACCAAGGTTAGAAATTCTTGCACTTATCCAACACACCAGCCTAAAAAGTTTCCACATCAGCACTAGAAATAATAAATCACATGAATGTTGAATAGGACTATGTACAGTGTTTTTAATCTACCTAAAAATGCAAGAAACCAAGAAAGAGACTTAAAATAAGAAAAACACTCAAGATTGGGCTTAACATGAAACTCAAACTTTAAAATGACAATAAGACCAATTTTTACCTTGTTTGAGCTTGATGAAGTTATTTTCCCTCATTGATAACTTGATATGTGTGCTCCTAGAATGATTTCAATAGTATAACAACTTGATTTTGCTTGATTTGGATGCAAGGATGGTGGAGTTTGGCTAGGGATGGAATATGGTAGTGTGATCTTGAGAGATTGAGAGGATGAATGCTTGAGAATGGTTAGGGTTACAAAAATGGCTGTGTTAGTCATTTTGCAAGGGATCTAGAATGGATGGTGGAGATTGAAAAAGGGGAGAAAGATCAAGGGTTGAGATCAAGAGTTGACCAAATAATTAAAAATTCCTTTTTAATGTGCATAGAAAGGATAAAAGGAATTTAATATTCCTTGGGAAAGAGAAAAGGAATTTAATATTCTATGGGAGATGCGAGAGGAATTAAAAATTCCTTGGGGGGTGGGTAGATTTTACCAAGGGGTTGATTAGACTGATTGATTAATGATTTGAGGAAAGTTAGGTGGCTAATGATGATTAAGGGCCAACTTGCAAAAGTTGGAGGATGTGAC
>VDFB02209193.1:0-16529 GCA_007258455.2 Sequoia sempervirens | reverse complement strand
AGAAAAGCCTATTGAAGATTCATCCTGGTTGCCTAAGGTAGAGGTCGACCATTTGGGTTTTCCTCCACCATCTGAGATGTGACGGGGTCACTTCTCAAATAACCTTGGGTGTCTGATGCAGGAGCATCCAGTGGTGTGAGGGCAATCTTGCATCACCCAAAAATAGTTAACTTTCAAGTTTTTTAGTTTTTAGATGTTTTTACATTTTTGGATACCCTTTTCATCATAATGAAATTCCCAATTTATGGTTTTTATTTTCTATTCCTGGGTTGAAAGATATTGCAGTTTTAGTCTCCCAGATTTGCACCTGAAAATCTTTCGAGTTAGATTTGAGGCACTTAGAGTTCCCAGATCTGCCCCAAAACTTGCCAAAATCGGCATAGCAAATTTTAATTTTGAGCACGTTGTTGACTTCGAGACCTTTTCAATGGTTCAAACGGTTCGCGAATTGGAGTCCCAGATCAAAAGTTATGGCCCCGGGAAGTTGGCGCACTTTCTAGAAGATACAATTGCAAATGTTCTTTTGAAATTTGAACTTCAAGTTGTAATTTTTGGCACCAAACCACCTAAATTCAAATTTGAATGTTTTTTTGGCTCCAAACTAAAGAGGAGCTCTATTTATGGGCGGGTTTCTAATTTTTGGGTAACTTTTTGGGGACAAGCTCGCATATTGCGAAAGGGTGATTCTGTAGCTTTCTGTAACTTGCATGTGTTGTATAACTTGGTGATTTGAGATCCTCTGCATGTAAGAAGTTCCATTTTCTGAATAATAAAACTATTCTCGTGTTTGTGGGTTATTTTCTAAGTCTTGGGCTACGCCTTCATCAAGATAGAAGAGAAATGTTACATATAGAATAATTTCTCAATACAACAAGGAATCCATAGCAATGCTCCAACACTTTCATAGTCTTGTTTGAAATATTTCAAACACCTTCGATTCACTACACTCATGAATCTAATACTTTGAACTTCACATTGCACTTCTCAAAATTGTATCACACACATCACTTGCATTGACTTCGCATCTATCTTGCTTCTTTGTTCATCCTATCTCAACTCACAACAACTCCAATCTTATTTATATCAACCTCAACATTAAAAATCTTCTCCAAGGTTGGTATTCTATCTGTTGTATTTACAAATTTCAATTAGGTTGACACCTAAACATTCTCGCAGTTGATAGGAATGAAAGGGGACCAAGAAAACAATTGACTGAGACCCAAAATTAAGTCTCATGCATCAAATTATGCATCCACTAATACTTGAAAATTTCCAAATGTGGTGTAGACACTAGGCCCACTGTTACTTGTGAAAACATATTAAATATTAAGTACACGCTTCTGAATCTTCAAATACACCTAACCATGAATCCTCTTGACATAAAAAAGAGAACCACACCATTAACTATAGAATTAAAAACCAAATGTCCTAAAAAGAAACTTTGGAGAAATGTGGAGCAAATAAATTTCTCCCCAACAACTTTGGATAACACTGCAAAACTAGTTCTCATATTGGTAAACATAGTTTCCTCTCACAAATGATCTACGACCCAAAATTTTGAATATAGAAACATCTGAAAACATTGAAAAACACACTAAATCTTTACAATCATAGCATTAATACAGATGAAATGTGGATCACAATCTAGAGCACATTATAAACACTTGCATAATACTATTTTTTCTATTTATCATTTTTTTCTTAAAAGCACTTGGAAATCAAGTACCAGAGACATCATCTCAACTCATTACTTGATTCCAACTCATCTCTAGAAATTGCAATAAAATTTAGCTCCATGTACCCAAAACATTTCATCAATATCTCAACTGCACATCCACAACCTCCAACAACCTATTTTCCTTTTTTCAAGAATTTTCTCTATGGGTATGTGCAGGATCATGATGGGCCAAAAAGTGGCGATATGATGGGTATGTGTAGGGTATGTGGATAATGACTTTTTCTTTATCCAAAATTGATGAAACGAAAATGGTTTTTAAAGGATATTCTTAGCTTTCCACCAATATAAATTATGCTTTACTTTGAATTTAATAAATAATTATTACTAATTTTCTATTTGAATTATGAATAAAGTCCTCATTGATAGGTTGATTGAAAAACATCTATATCTTTCAAATGGTATCACATTTTTTGAATCTAAAAAATGCATCACATTCTATGCTTTGAATACTATAGGATTAAAAAAAATAAAAAAATTCATGAAGTTTTGACCAAGTTAAGGTGGTCAGACATACAAGTTTTTATATTTTTTAAATTTTGTAATAAAAAAAATCATAATTAATTATTTATTTGAAAAAAAATTACAAAAAAATATGCATCACATCTAGAAATGATTCCTCTACTTCTATCTAAAATATTATAAAAAAATATTATCATTTCATTTTGGTTAGGGTGGTCAGACAGACACATACTTCTTATTTTTTACCTAAAATTTTAAAGTACTATTGTAGTGAAATTTCAAATTTTCATCAAATAGATTTTAAAAAAATAAAAATAAACCTAGTAGTTTAGAAACTACATTCAATTTTCTATAGATTCTCTTCTTACATATTTTTGAAATAAGATAGATAACTTATTCAAATTTTTACGTCAAGTTGCCTAACTCTGATTTTCTTGAATTTTTTGCCACTTAAGGGCCTATTTTTTCCATGATGATCCTATACATACCCCTATATCCTCGAAATTTTCATTGTGCAAAAACTTACTTAACTCACAATTGACATCAATGACAACACTAGTCAATAGACATCCTATTGACATTAATGACAATACCATCAGACGTGCAACAATTACATAATTAATGGCTTCAATGATGTTGTACTTAGGACTTTTTGCCTCTCAGATCCCTCCTAATAGTAGTTTAAAAAATCAGATCCATATTTCTAGGTATCTGACTCCTCGATGATGGTATTATAGTTACAGTCATTTATTTGATAAATTGTGTTCCAACTCCTTTTAACCTTGGTTGAACTATGGAAAACATCATATCACACCATCCTCATCAAGCGACGTATCCCTAGATTTAGCTTGCAAATAACTTTCCTCCCTATCTAGAATCTCACTAAACTTATCTATTAAATCTCTTTCTATATCATTTATTATACTGCTAACATACCATTTTTATGACTAGTTTGTTTTTGTGAATTAATGTCTTGTACCTCATTTATTCATTCACTGGGTAATTAGGGGACATATTCACATTTTAATTTTACTTAGGATAAAATATTCCTTCTAGAAGGGTATGTGCAGGATCATGATGGGCCAAAAAGTGGCGATATGATGGGTATGTGTAGGGTATGTGGTTGATGACTTTTTTTTTACCCAAAATTGATGAAATAAAAAGGGTTTTTAGAGGAGATTCTCAACTTTCCGCCAATATAAATTATGCTTTACTTTGAATTTAATAAATAATTATTATTCATTTTCTATTTGAATTACTACTAAAGTCCTGATTGATAGGTTGATTAAAAACACCTATAGCTTTCAAACGATATCACATTTTTTTAATTTGAAACATGTGTAACATTCTATGATTCACATACTATAGGATTAGAAAAGAAAATTTTTAATTTCATGAAGTTTTGACCAAGTTAAGGTGGTCAGACATATGATTTTTTATATTTTTTCAAAGTTTTAATAAAAAAATTCATAATTAATTATTTACTTGGAAAAAAATTACAAAAAAATATGCATCACATCCAGACATGAGTCCTATACTTATACCTAAAATATTATAAAAAATATTATCATTTTATTGTGGTTAGGGTGGATAGACAAACACCTACTTCTTATTTTTTAACCCTGAAATTTAAGTACTACCACATTGAAATTCCAAATTTTCACCAAATATTTAAAAAAAAAAAAAAACCTAGTATTTTATAAACTACATTCAATTTTCTATAGATTCTATTCTTACATTTTTTTAAATAATATAGATAACTTATTCAAATTTTTACTTCAAGTTTCCTAACTCTAATTTTTCTAAATTTTTTGCCACTTAAGGGCCTTATTTTTCCATTATGATCCTGCACATACCCAGAAGTCATAGTTGTCATGTCTAGACTTTATCTAATCCTAGGTTGTTATGAGCAGATTCTTTTTTTTTTCAAATATATTCTTGAAGACTATTTGGAAGTTTCTCTTTCATGTGTAGCAACTTCTTTGGAAAGATAAACATTCTAGTGCCAACTATGTGTATAGGTTCCTCCCAACATTCCTTCATCAAAGTCAAAAGATTAACAAAATTTAACCACATTTTTCAAATTTGAATTTTCCTTTTGTTAGATATGTTTCTCTATAGATTGTAAGTTCAACTAGGAAGTTGACTGATATTGGAATTGACCTTATTGATGCTTTTCATAAAATATATTTTTGGAAAAAATTCTTAGAAGTAAATAGACTATCTATCCTTTCTACTATATTATTAAACCTTTCCTCATATTTTTTGAAGTATATCTACTGATTATTCTCTCTATATCAATCAAGTTATTTTCGGCAACAAATTTTGACAAGTCATTTTAGGATTGTGTGATATTCGTCAACCCACTAGATTTTTCACTTAATTCTAAAATAGGATTAAAATCCCCCCAATAATTATTTTTCAATTTTCTATTTGTTTACACATTGAATCCAGGACTATCTTTTTGTCTTCACATTCTATAAACATATATATATATATATATAATTTCAAATAAAGCATTAGAAGAGATATTTTGTACCTTGATTTTTATCTGATTTGCATTTCAATCCGTAGTTTCCACTTTGAGTCTCGTTGGTTTCCATAGAACACCTATACTACCAAATTCCCCAATTGCATTAAAAAAAGAACCATACCATCATTTACAATATCTAATAAAATATTTGCTTTCAGCCCCTTATATTTTTGTTTCTTGCAGTAGGTTGAAATCAATTTTTGGACAATCCAAATGACATTTCACCAAGCACCTCTTGTTAGGAGTATTAAGTCCCCTAACATTCCATGCTAGGAATCTCATCTACCCTAAGGGAGGAGTTACCTCCCTTCAATCTTAACATATATAATTTTATTGATTCTTCATCCTCTTTTATGCCTCCTTTTCTATTTTTTATTAGTTTATAGGCTATATGTGTGAACTTTGGTCAAAAAATTTGTTAGCCTTACTAGTTTTTAATCTTTCTGTCGGGTTGTCAATTAGGAAAAAGGTGGCAAAGTTTTTTTTATTTTTTAATTGAAAGCATTTGGCACATCGATAAAGAAGCCCAATGAAATTAAATGGTGGGTGGCATCAACAATAAGTGTTGTATAATTTTACTGATTCTTCATCCTCTTTTATGCCTCCTTTTCTATTTTTTATTAGTTTATAGGCTATATGTGTGAGCTTTGGTCAAAAATTTTGTCAACCTTAGTAGTTTTTAATCTTTCTGGCATTGGGCTGTCAATTGGGAAAAAGGTGGCAAAGGTTGTTTTATTTTTTAATTGAAAGCATTTGGTGCATCAGTAAAGAAGGCCAATGAAATTAAACAGTGGGTGGCATCAACATTAAGTGTTGTATGGTTGGAAGTAGGACGTGCCTTTTAAATCCTTAGAAAATATAGCAAATGTCTATGTAATTTTTCATAAGGCATTGTTGGCTATCATTTTGTGGCTTTAACTTATATCGGAGCTATGAGTGAGGAGGGAATGCTTCTATGAAGGTGCAAGTGTGATTATGCATTGTGGAATTTCTGTGAAGGTGGTTGGAGGTTATTTTGTGTTTTTTGCATGGGGCAATGGTTACAAATGTAGTACAAAAGTGTCTGTTGTTATAACTCTACCATTTTTTGTAGACAGTGGAGAAAGAAGGGAGTGGAGAGAAAGCAAGTTCAAAGAGGTGCATTTAAAGCAAGTGGGAAGAGGTGCAGGAAGAGGTGCATATTACAAAAATCCTTTCTAGAGTATTTCAAAAATAGTTTATACATTATTTTCCAAAGGGCATTGTTGATTGTTGTTTTGCAGCTTAGGCTATATTGTTTCATTTATAGTTTCCATGTAGTCATGATGGGTGGAAGGAAATATTGTTTATTTTTGTATTGGATTGTTACTATGAATTCATGTGTTTTTTGTGGGTTTTTTGATCTAGGTCACTATTGAAACTAATATTGTTTATGGTTTCCATGTAGTTGCAATGGGTGGAAGGCAATATTGTTTGTTTGTGCATTAGTTTGTTACTATGAATTTGTGTGTTTTTTATGGGTTTTTTTATTTGGGTCATTGTTGAAACCAATATTGTTTATGGTTTCGATGTAGTCGCGATGGGTGAAAGGAAATATTGTTTGTTTGTGTGTTAGTTTTTTACTATGAATTCATGTGTTTTTGTGGGTTTTTTCATCTGGGTCACTATTGAAACCAATATTGTTTCATTTATGGTTAGCGTTTTGTGGTGAAGGTTTTGAATTGGTTTTTTAATGTGAGCTTTTTGTGTTTTGTGGGTTTTTCCATCTACGTGACTATTGAAACCAATACTATTTCACTTATGGCTTCCATTTTCTAGTAATGGCTGTAACACAATAAAATAGTTAATGTTATAGAGTTTATGTTGTTTTCCATAAGCCATTATTGAATGTTCTTCTCTAGCATAGGCTATATTGTTTCATTTATGGTTTCTATTTCGTGGCGATAGTTGCAACACAATGAAGTAGTTAATGTTATATAGTTTATGTTGTTTTCCATAAGGCATTGTTGATTATTATTCTCTAGATTAGGTTGTATTGTTTCCTTTTTGATAAGGTTCTGTTGAAAAAAAATTGTATGGTTTGTTGAATCCAATATTGTTTGATTTATGGTTTGAATTTTGTAGTGATGGTTTTGCATGGGTTTGTTACTATGAATGTTTTTGTTTTACAGGTTTTCCCATCTGGGTGACTATTGATACCAATATTGTTTCATTTATAGCTTTCGTTTTGTGGCAATGGTTGCAATGCAATAAAATAGTTAATGTTATGTAGTTCATGTTGTTTTGCATAAGGCATTTTTTATTGTGGTTCTCTAGCTTAGGATATATTATTTCATTTATGGCTTTTGTTTTGTGTATGTCTATATATTCATTTTCTACATGTATCTTGAAGGCCATGCATTTATCTATATATAGATATGTCCAGTTTTTAATTTCAATATAGTTATTTGCTTCTTGTTTGGTTTGATTGTCACATTCTCTTATATCTCCATAATTTTTGTTTGCTAATTTGAATGTTTATATGTATGTGTGGGTGTGTATCTGTGTACATGGTCATTTTTGATAAGGTGCTATTCAAGAAAGAATTGTGTAGCTTTCTATTGACACCATTATTGTTTCATTTGAGGATTTTGTTTTGTGGTGATGTTTGCAGTGCTATATAGTTTATATTGTTTCATTTGTGGCTTATGTTTTGTGTCAATGGTTGCAACGTAGTAAAATAGTTAATGTTATAGAGTTTGTATTGTTTTCCATAGGGTATTTTTGAGTGTCATTCTATGGGTTTGGCTACATTGTTTCATATTCAATTCACAATGCAATAGTAAGTGTTATAGAGTTTATGTTGTTATCCATAAGGAATTGTTGACTGTTAGTCTATAGCTTTGGCCATATTATTTCCTTTATGATAAGTTGTTGAAAAATAGAATTTCCTAGGTTTCTGTTGAAACCATTATTGTTTCATTTAAGGTGTGAATGTTTATGTCTAAATATGCATTTTCTACATGTATATTTGAGGTTATGTGTTTATCTATATATAGAAATGATGAATTTTTTCTATCAATATGGTTGTTTTCTTCTTTTCTAGTTGGATTACAACATACTCTTATATCTACACAATTGGTGTTCACTATTTTTAATGTTTATATGTATCTGTGGGCGTGTATGTGTGTATATGGTCATTTCCGATAAGGTGTTCAATAAATAATTTTCTAGGTTGCTATTGAAACCATTATTGTTTCATTTAAGGCTTCCATTTTGTGGTTATGGTTGCAAAACTATACAGTTTATGTTCCTTTCCATAAGGAATTGTTGACCATTATTCTCTAGCTTTGGCTATATTTTTTCATTTTTTAAACACAATTAAATAGTGCATATTATATATTTTATGTTCTTATATGCAAGGCATTGTCAACTATTGTTCTATGGCTTTGGCTAGATTGTTTCATTTTCGATAAGGCACTGTTGAAACCAATATTGTTTCATTTGTGCTTTTCCTATGGTGTTGATGGTAGCAAGGAAATTTAATTTCTATAAATATTGATACATGTGTTAAATAGGGTGACATAACTATATAACCAAACAATATAAAATAAAATGAGGAAGATACACTAAAAGTGAAACAAAACTATAAGCGAGGTAAACAACATAAAAGAAAATAATTATTTTTTTGTTAAACATTATAAATTACTATCCAGTGTCTTAATATATAAGTAGTTAAATGCATGTGTTTGTTTTTGTGAATTCTTTTTTTTTATGGTTATGCCCATCTAATCCACTATTTTAAAAAGTTTGTTGTGCTATGGGCTTATTGACTAGGGCATGCCTATGAAATTCAAGATATAATAGCATGGTATGTGCCAATAAACCAACAATAAATTCATAATAACTTCATCAGAATCAATAACCAACTAATAATGAATGTGATCCTATGTCATGTCTATCTCCAACACAGTAACAATTTTAAAAAGTTCACCAATACCTTAACTATTTATTGGTATATGAAGAACAATCTTCTTTCCATGGTCATCAAGAAAAAATATTTCTTAGTTTTGAAGACAACATGGCCTAATGTTCTTCTTTATTTGTTTTTGATAAATATGTACAAGTTGCACATAATCCCACACATCATAAATTGATCATTTTATAAAAGGAAACAATGATATATGTGATGTGAGAATATAAAATATAGAGAATCCAGACCTTCTTGAGGGTGATTTTTTTTTTAACTATCTAAATAATGTTTCATGATTCATACGATACTTAATTGGAATAACAAGGTGCTAAGGGTCAAAGATTTAATCATGGAATTGGAGAATAAGGACCATAAGGTTCAATCAAAAAGATATTATTAGTTTTACATATAATAATATTTTCACGATTCAATTATTGCATATTAAAATGAATCAAAGCTACATACCTATTTATCTTATTGATTCATATGTTCCATTTCAATTTTCCAGACCTAGCATTTAAAAAATTTCAAATTCATAGAACAGTTTATGCTATTTTGTGGTAGGCATGCATACATTGTCGACCATCATAGTCAATGGTGATATCAATGTTTTTTATTACACTTAATAAACAGGCTAACGTACATATGAATGTTTTTTGCATCTATTTTCACAAATATATGCACATAGGGAAAATTAACTGGCACATAACAAAAGAAGGAAAAAAAACATAAATTGTATAACATTAACTATTTTATTGTGTTGCAACCATCGCCACAAAATGGAGGACATAAAAAAAAAATATTAAAATAGTTTATGTTATTTTATGGCAGGCATGCATACATTATCCACTAGTGTATTCAATGGTGATATCAATATTTTTTATTACACTTAATATATAGGTTGTCATACATATGAATGTTGGCTGCATCTAATTTCACAAATATACATATCTACACATAGGGAAAATTATATGGCACACAACAACATAAACAACATAAATTGTATAACATTAAAACTATTTTATTGTGTTGCAACCATTTCCACAACACGGAGGCCATAAATGAAACAACATTGGTTACAACATTGGCCCATATGGAAAAACCCACAAAACACAAAAAATTCACTATAACAAACCCACACAAAACCATCAACACCAAACACAAACCAAGTAACAAGATACATTGGCCACCACTGTCACCAATGGTGAAACCAATTTTTCTTACTGCACTTAATATAGTTTAGAAAGAAAATAGAGAAGGCCATCGAAATTAAAATGGCGGTTGGCATGAACATTAATTATTGTATGGTTTTTGTGCAATGGCGATGGTTGCAAAGTATGAAAATAGCTCACATTCTTATCGATAAGGCATTGGTGGTTGTAGACCTATGGCTTCAGTGATACTACTCCTCGATGCATATATGCATACAAATGAATTATAGACACATATCTACACACATTTGAATCAACATGTTGTATGGACTCAAAAATCTCAATCACATGCATATATGTTTGTGTATATGCATATATCTAGATGTATACATAAAGAAAAACATGTCCACAATTATATATAAGAATAGTTGCAAATACTGATACATGTGTTGAATTATGTGATCAAACTTGTACCTTTAGAAAAGTTGGCCATTTTGGCTCACAGCTCTAATAGGAGGAAAAGCCATAGAACAACACCCAATAATACCTTATTGCAAATTGTGCAAACTTTCACTATGTTTTCTAAGGTTTAAAATGGAAAGTGTTATTACAACCATCGCTACTACACAAAAACCATGCAACAATTAATATTGATGCTAGAATGGTGGGCTCTTGTATAAACATTGCCACTACATGGAATTCATACACCAATTAATGTTTATGCCACAATGGTGAACTACTGTGAAGGTGAAAGTTCGATCACTCATTGTCAAGCTTCTATGAAGGTGGTTTGTGGTTATTTTCTTTTCCTTTAATGGGGTGATTTTTTCAAAAGCAATACACAGAAGCCATAAATCAAAAAATATTCATATTAACAAACAATATAGTCTTTTCTCAATAGGACCTTATCAAAAATTGAAACAATATAGCCTTCTCAACAACACCTTATTGAAAATGAAACAATATAGCCTAAGCTAGAGACACACAATCAACAATGCCTTATGGAAATAAATATAAACTGTATAATGTTAACTATTTTATTGTGTTGCAACCATAGTGACAAAACAGAAGCCATGAATCAGAAAATATTGGTTTTAACAATGACCCAGGTGGAAAAATTGGACAAAAACAAAAGAATTCACAGTAACTCACCACAAAACGTGAACCATAAATGAAACACTATTGTTTTCAATAGTGACCCAACTGGAAAAAAACACTCAAAAGAGAATATTTCATAGTGACTAACCCATGCATACAGACAAATTATTTTCTCTTCTAGTACCTTATCAATAATGAAACAATATAGAGAAAGCTAGAGAACAATAAACAACAATTCCTTATGCAAAACAATAAAGATTGTATAACATTAACTATTTTATTGTGTTGCAGCCATCACCATAAAATAAAAAATACATACATATCTGCACGTAGGGAAAGATAGGTTGTATTTTAAATTCTATATGTGTAGAAGAGGGGGATTTGCTACTCACAAGTTCTCTTCATTTAGATAGCCTCATGGGGTAAACTGCCCTAAACTACCTCAAGGAACATCAGTGAGAGTTTCAATATTCGAAAGAGTGGGTCATAGAGATTTTTTGGATAGACTGATGAGCTCTCAGCCAAAGGATGGCAGCATAGAATATAGATGACATCATGGTGCACTAGCATCTTAGAGGCATGCTGACATCTCATACGAACCAGAGAATGATAATTTTTTAGAAAATGGTTGAACGACTACTTCTACTCTGGTTATTGAGAAATCACAGAATGTGATAAAGTAATAGAAAGTGATAGAAATGAAGTAAAGTAGAAATGATAAAGATTAGGAGAAGAAATGAAATACTTACAACAACACGAGTGATGAAGCCTCCTCCAAAAAAATGTATTCAAAACCTGCAAGTGTGATATCTAGAGAGAATGTTGGGGCTAGATAGGAGTTTGCCTCAGTCAAACCCCCATTTTGGTGTTCCCACCTCCACAGACACCCAAGAAGGTAAAGAAAGAGAGATCCAAAATGGACAAAGCACATGGTGAAAGAAAAACTTGTTCAGGAGTAGAACCCATACCACAAAGTAGGATTGATAAAATCAAACCCCACTCGAGGTGGAGAACCTGTATCACAAAAGAGGTGATAAAATCAAACCCCAATGGAGGAGGAGAACCTGTATGACCAAGTAAGGATGCAAATAGTAGGGGATATCGAATCCCACGATGCTCACAAGCATGAAATGAGGGAGATGAAGTTGTAATCGGTGTTGTAAAGAGATCTTGTGAGAGCTTGAAGTTGCTACAACAAGATACATGAAGCTATGCAAATAAAAGTTGGGGAGTAGAAGGCTGGAGCAAAAGAGAGAAGCTAGAAGTAGAAGAGTTGCAACTGAAGTGAAAGGACCTCTTTTAGAGAGAGAAAAGAAGAAAAAGGAAGCTTCCCAAGTGGTTACAAATCATCTCGAGCCATTACCACTGACCAAAGGAGGTGGCAAGTGGAAAGCATGCTGGAAAATGGTCATTTGAGCATTGAAACATTGAAGGATGCTAGCATGGTACATGGACATCCATGTGGCATGCTAGTTTCTAGACATGTCATGCTACAAAACAACACGTGCAAAAAGCGCCCAAAGTTTAATGTAATGCTGACACATGAGGGTGGCTACTGAAAAGGTGTTTATGAGCACACTAAGAGGAAAAAGAGTGATGAAGGGGCTAAAATGAGCCTACACAAATGCTAAGGGAGTGGAAACTAAAGCGAATGTAAATATGTATGTGAAATTGCGAGGGGTGCAATTTTATGACTATACAATATGGAACAATTATGTCACCATTCATCGTAGTGATGAACAATTCCTTGTTTTTTTGTGTTTCACTTTATTTCTCCTATGCATAGATATGTATGTATGCCATACTAGATGCAAACAATATTGATACATACTAATAAATTCTTGGAATGATAATCTATATTTAAAGTGTTATATGGAACATTGATGCCACCATTGATTGTAGTGATGGATAATGTATTGCTCCTATGTGTAGATATGTATGTATGTCATAGTAGATGCAAACAACATTGATACATATTGATCCCTATGTTTATTTTGTTGGAACATTGTTGGAATGATAAGCTATATTTTAACTGTTATATGGAACATTTATGCCACCATTTATTGTAGTGATGGACAATGTATGTTCTTGGTTGGTTGTTATTTGTTTTGCTCATATTTTTAATGTCTCCACAAAAAATTTGAAAGATAAAAAATTTCAAATATAAAATTCAGAATAGAGCTCATCATCCTTTGTTGCTTTAATTGAACTTTTGGCCCTTGTGTTGTTCTTGCATAAAACTCATAGCCAATCGTCGATGTTGTAGCTCTCACCCTTTTAAAGAGAAGCCCTAGCAATTCTGGTGGACTCTAGCTCTCCCCAAGTTGTTGGACAACCCTGAGACACCAATCATGTAAGTCTATTCCTTGTTTACCTTTTTCTGCTAAGAATTGTATTGGCTCTTTTTCATGTGCATCCAATGAGCTACGAAAATGCTTTACTTGAATTAGTGGTGCTTGTAATATATAGTCTGCCTTATTTATATTTGAGCTATTTATGTGTCCACCTTTTTATTTGCTAGCCATTTGGGAGTAACATATATGTAGCTATATATGTATTTCATTTTATTAGTGTTGCATATAACTTCATTTTTTTAATAATATTTCCTATGTGACGTTAAATCATGATTGTGGTCTAGTTACTACACAATACTTTTGTGATTTAGCTTGAGTCTACCTACACACATATATATCTACATTTATACTTGTTGATACATGTAATTGTATTTTAACTTATATATATATATATATTGGTGTAGCTTCTATTTTGGAGCTGCATATATATGTATTGCATGTGTTGGATGCAAATGTAGGAATCTATTGCTTGGAAATATACAAACATAAAAAGTATGTGTTTCTTTTGTTCTGTTTCCTTTCTCTTTTGTTGTGTGCAAGTATGTATGTATGTGAAATTAGATGTAGACAACATTCATATATATTGCTCACCATGTTTACTATTTGGGGAATCTGAATTTAATGCACCCTTTTAGTTATTATTTCTTTCAACCTCAAAAAAGGATTTGTTAGAATGATAGGCTCTATAGTAAGTGTAATAAGGAACATTGATTTCACCATTCATCAAAGTAGTGGATGATGTATGTTCTTGCTTGGGGGTTTGGTGAGAGCCCATGAGGCTCCATGACCCAATATGATAGGGTGGAGAATAGGCCTCATTTTGTTGGGTTTCATTTTATTTTTCCTATGTGCGGATCTGTGTGTTTTTGACATTAGATGCAGGAAACATTCATTTACTTGAGGTCCACTTATGGATATATATGTGTGTTGTCTACATATAACTTTAGATGCATATATATCTATATAGATCTTCCTTTGTAAGAATATATGTATACTCTTTTATTATTTTCCACCCATTGCCACTACATGGAAATCATATATGAAATAATATTTTTAGAGCTATTCAATAATAGGTTATGTGCAGGATCATTTGAATAAGTTATCTATATTATTTCAAAACTATGTAAGAATAGAATCTGTAGTAAATTGAATGTAGTTTCTAAACTACTAGTTTTTTTTTTTTAAATCTATTTTGTGAAAATTTGAAATTTCAATGTAGTAGTACTTAAATTTTAGGGAAAAATATAAGAATTAGGTGTCTGCCTGACACACCCTAACCACAATAAAATGATAATAATTTTTTATAAGGTTTTAGATATAAGTAGAGGACTCATGTCCCAATGTGATGCATATTTTTTTGTAATTTTTTTCCAAGTAAATAATTAATTATGAATTTTTTATTGCAAATTTTAAAAAATATAAAAACTCATACTTTTGGCCACCTTAACTTGGTGAAAACTTCATGAAATTTAATTTTTATTTTTAATCCTATAGTATGTGAAGTGTAGTACCCCTCATACTGTTTAGACTTATTATTTTCTGTGCTTTGCTTGGATACTGTGATGATACTGTTATTGTTTGATTTGGCTTGCTAGACGTTAGATGATGATGTTATTTCATTATGGACATGATTATTTCTTATGACACTATGGTTGGTTATATTAGTTGATTTTCAGAATTATGATATGATGCAGTGATTTAATTTAATATGTTATGAGATGTTTGTTAGTTAGAAATGTTAATTGATTGGTTATATTATGATTGTTAGAATAGGTGTGATGAAGGACAATATGGCATCACTCGTTTGCGAGTGCCCTGCTATGTTGCGATTCCTTCTCACAATGCAGTACTTGATTTAATGCTTTGATTTTATATATATATATGCACATGTACACAACTTCACTTGTATGCAGGATTTGCAGGTACAAGTCTCGATTCCACCTGTTTCGGCAGGACAGGGCGAGCACCAAATAACCCAACAATTAAATGTTGAAATAGAGGTGACGATGAAGTCCTCCCATCCCATGATGTCAGATCGTCTCGTTTTGATTGGTATTGTTCATGTTTGTAAATGTCGTCATTTGTGGGTTGTGTCTTGTATTTTATCATCTTTCGATTAATGTTGGTACTTTCTATGTTGTGGTGTATTCGATTTTAATGATGGAAGTAACTAGTTGTTTTAATGTTAGATTTAAATTATATTCGAATAGTTAAATGATTTAATTATTTTTGAAAATCATATATTGCAATTAAATAATAATTAAATATTAAATGTGTCTTAATTATTTTAATCAATTATTTGGTGGTGGATAATTATTAGAATAATTTATTTAAAATAAATAAGTAATGTGATGTGCAAGTAAAGTTGCAAAAACAGAAATAAAAGCAATAAAACAAATAAAAGAATAAAAATATTGTGTGAGCCAATAGGAATAGAGATCTGGGAAAAAGCTAGCTTTTAAAGAATTGATTTTCTTTTAATTTTGATTTTGGAGAGTTTTTGGAAGAAATGGAGAATATCTTTTATTTAATTATGTATTTTGTAAGTTTTTTTTTTTGAGACACAGAGAATTAGGGATACAGAAGTTGCACAAGTATTTGGGGTTATGTATCTTTGAATATGAAGGGATTAATTTTAAATTCTTTGCTATTATTTGAGGAGAGTTCTAGGAAGGAAATTTGTCTTCAATCTGTTACTGGTGTTGTCTTGGGGAGTTCTTTCTGGATTAACAATTGGAATCGAGTTCAAGGGAAAAAGTCTGCAAAGGAGATTTGGAAGCACGAACAGGAACTCTTCGAGGACATCAGAATCAAGCAGGCATCTTCAGTCCTTCGAATAAGCGTTGGACATCAGGTTCTTCTTCTTATACTTTCTTTCTAGTATTTTTCTTCCATCTTTGTGCTTCAGAGAAAACAAAACAAAATTTAGTAAATATGGTTTATGTGAAGAAAGGAAAATAAACTGTTATTTGGATTAAAAATTAGTGAAGGATCTTAGACCAGAAATCAAGAAAAATATAGTTATTGTATTGTTCTCAAATTTGTTAAAAACAAAAGAAACCCTGATCTTCTGAAATTTCCAACTCAACAAAAATAGGATTTTAGGAAAATGATATCTTTGTTGATAATGATAAATCTTGGGGTTTTAGATATGTAATTATTTAAGTATGGTTGAATCTATTTATTTCTCTGTATTTTCCCTTTATTCTGTTATCTGTTATTTATCCTCTATTCTTTATTCAGTATATATATATATATATTGACT
>VDFB02209191.1:0-10560 GCA_007258455.2 Sequoia sempervirens | reverse complement strand
TGGAGGAAGATGGACCAAGAGAAGAAAATAAGTGTTGAAGCCAAAGATTTTGCAGAACACATCAAGGATATACATGAGAAGGTAAGAGAACATAATAACAAGATGAATATGTAGTATAAGGCTAAGGTAGATCAGAAGAGGAGGTATAAGGAGTTTTAGATTGGTGATGAATTGATGGTCCACTTGAGTGAAAGCAAAGCGCTTCAAAGGGGAACCTATAACAAACCAAGATGTTATTTGGTCCCCTGTGAAAAATTGTGAAGAGAAGGGCTGAATCGTGGAATGTATAAGGAGGTAGAGTTGCTGATGGATTCAACATTTCCTCGGTGGTTCAACACATTTCAGATTTGACAGTATCATGAAGTTGTACAGAGGGTCAATTCGCACGGAACAGCTTTGGCATTCCAAACACCTTACTCGTGAGAAGGAGGAGATTGAAGAAATCCTAGATAGCCGCAGGGAAGGAGTACCAAACAAAGCAAGATGAAGAGTACCCTGCAAAATGGAAAGGAAGCCTGGTGGAAGATTCTTTCTTGCTGTCTAAGGCAGGGTTGACCGCTTGTTTTCTCTCAACTTTCATCTCGAGACGCGATTCGGGTCAAATTTCGAAATTACCTCGGTGTCTTATGAGCATCCAGTGGTGAGGGCAATCTTGCATCACCCAAAAGATGATTTACTTTTGTTCCGTTGTTTCTTTTTGTAGATGTTTTGTATTTCTCTCGATACCTTTTCACTTTAATAAGAGTTTCCAACTTTCAATTGCTTTCTCGCTCTCACTAACCGCTATTTTAGTGTGTTTGAATTTGAAGTCGTGGGAAGAAAAATTTTTTTGGGAAGGTTAAGGATGGAAAAATACACAATCTGGTGAAAGAATCAGGTCAAGATCATTCATGACTTGAAAGTTATTCAAGTTCCAATTTCTACTTTTTGACCTGAAAAACCTTCCGAGCTCAGTTTGAGGCACCAAATGATCCCAGATGGGCCTGAAAATTTGCGAAAACGCCAAAGTAGTCCGCCAAAGGCCTACTTTGCGGAAAATCGTCTTTTCGAGAGCTTTCCGAAAAGGTATTATCATTGAAGATCCGACGGTCGGATTAAAAGTTATGGCTGCCGGAAGTTGGTGCATATTTTTAAAATGTGCTAATTTTCAACTATGAATTTATCTTGAATTTCAAATTGTAATTTTGGCGCCAAATCGTCAAAAATATTATCTCGAAGGTTGTTTTTGGTTCCAAACCGAAATGGGTCTATTTAAGGGCTTGTTTCTGATTTTTGGGTAACTTTTTGGAAAAGAAGTTCGCATGCTGCGAAAGGGGATCCGGTAATTAGTTTGTAATTTTGTATTTATCATGTAGCCTGCGGATTTGTGGATCCTTCAGATGTAAGATTTTTCATTATTGAACAATAAGAAAGTTTCTAGTTGTGTATTATTTCTGTTCTGCTTGCTCCTCGCTACAACTTTTCTCGTGATCTTTTGTATAGCCCCACTTGTCTTCATTTACTCTATAAACCGCTGCTTCACAGAGTCCATCAGCATTACCATCTTTGCCAAATCCCCCTGCAACGTAAATTAATCCTTCAGATGAAGCACAACATGCGAACGGGGATACAGATCTGGCAGTTGGAATTTCAGCACCTTGCTTCCATGTACTAGTTAATAAATCATAGATCAAAATCTATGTAGTAAGATTGCCATAATGTTTCAAGCCCAGCAAAACAAGCTTATGATTAACACACAGAATCTGAGAAACCAATCCAACTTCAAATTCGGTGGGAATTGGAGCGAGCAGTTCCCATGATTGATCCTCAGGGTCGTATATAGATATCCCAGCAGCCTGGAGGACACATATATATTTCTGGGACGTTCCAAAGTCAATTCTATCTCGATAAAACTGGAAACATTCCATTGTCTCTTTGACAGGTTTCAATAACTGCTTAACCTTTGCTTGAGATTTGTATGGCACTCTTAGTAAGATGTCTCGAGTTATTTGTTCAGATAGTTCCTGCAAAAAATCCATTATCAACTCTTTATTCTTGAATTATATATGAAGCTCTACTCTTTCACAACAAGTCAAGAGTGTACAGAAATTCGAAGAATTATATCCAGCTGTGTTATTTAAATTGTAGGCGTTGCTTTATACTTGCAAACGTTTCTCCAGATTCAATGGCCACGCCCTTAGGGAATGCCCTGGATACATAAAAAGACTAAATTAATTAAAGGTAGAAGTATATTTGTAGATTATTTCTATGAATAAGTGTATTGTATATGATAGTTATTGTTGAACTAACATACATATATTAAATATTAATATATAAAAAATACATCGAAAATTATCATTTTCTAATTTTCTTTTTTGATTGATTTATCTTTGTGATTAAATTTTTATTTTTCTTTATAATCAAACATATTATTTATTTATTTATTTGTTCTTTTTGTTTCATCAAATCTTTTTGATTTATCTTTTTGTTTCATCAAATCTTTTTGATTGCACACATCTCCACTGATCTTGGTAAACTCCATTTATTCTGCTATCATAGCAAAAATATACTGAGCAAAAAAGTACATAAAGGTCCAACACTTTGTTACTGATTACTTCCTTTGAGTTAATTTTGAAGCATAAAGATAAAATACCACCTTTTATACAAATCAGATCTTTATTATTTATATTCAATCACTAACAAAAAATAGATACTTAATTTGATGAATCTTAATATTAAACCATGATCAAAGAAAATAATATTTACAATTATTTACACCTTATAACTCCTATATATAATTTCTTATCACTCCTTACAAATATTTATTTATCATACAAAAATACCTTATAACCACCTTCTAACTAGATACTTAGATATGATAAAAAAAATGTAAAAAAATTTACATAAAAATAGAAAAAAAATTAAAGTGAACATATATCTAACAATTATTAATGCATGCATGATCAATGCAAGAGTCTTCACGACCACACAAGAAACCAACATGATCTTCCCAGCCAAGATTATAAATACAAATCATAAAGTTGCAAAATGAAACTACTATAAGAAACATAAAATACCCATCTATCTAAGAGTTAATGTTGGAAATAAAATATTTTCTACAACCTCGCCAAGAAACATGAACTGGTAGTCAATATCTACAAATTTTTCTTCCTTTACCATTTACTTTTCTCTGTCAACCCAACACTAACTCGTCTAGACCTCTACGTAATTATAACTAAATGTCATTCCAAACCATTGAAATTTATTAATTGTATATAGTATGACAAAAGTTAGAAAATCATACTTTGAATATTTGCTCCCTCGTCATATAGAATAGAAAATATGTAAAATAAAATAGATTATTTCTAAGAATACACTAATAAGAATGATATTGAGAAGACTCTTTCATGCCACTCAAACATGCATTTCTTTTGCATTGTATATAAAGAAAAACTGTAAAATATAAACAGAAAATCTTACGAAGTCTCATTAACAAAATGGCCTCACATATAAAATGGATGACTAATCTCATATACAACTGTGACTAAGCTATTTGATTCCAAAATTTAGGTGGAGCACTAAAGACAATTGTAACAAAGAAAAATGGAAAAATAGCAGTAAAGAATACCCTCGTCAATCTCTTCCTGCTTCCAACAAATGTGAAGATAATGGAGTGCCTTTCTATATTTTCTTGGTTCCATCTCGTAATCCCCTTTATGCATAGTTACAAAAAGTCATGGAAATTTGACAAACATAGACATACAATGTACCAAACTTACTCTTTGGAAACATGAACATTGTCAGGTGTTTGGTATATTTCATGATAAATTTCTACAACAACGAAAAATATAAAAAAAGTTACAACAACCCCTTTTTAAAAGATATCTTCAAAGAATTCAATGATAAGTCATGCTAAAATTAGTTATGATTAAATAGCTTTAAAACCAAACAAAACTAAATTCCTAACTTAAGATTTTAGTGTTAGGTGCATGTCATTTGATTGTCAATTTCTAGTTGAAGAGTTTTTCCTTACATAGATTTTTATTTTTGATGAATGCCACTTAGATGCCTCTCAGCATAATTAGTAAATCAATTTATTATTTTAAAGTTCGATTCAAATAATAAATATAAAGTTGATTTTATTTTAATTTATTTAGAAGATGTAATATTTATTTTTATAATTTGATAAAAGAATATATTGGTCTATGTAAAAAATGATTAGTTGATGTCTAGAAATATACGATCTTTTAGATATGAACATTAGATTTTTGTTTACGATTATTTGTGTGAATAAGTCTAATGTATATCATAAATATTATAGAAATAACACATAAGCAAAACTAGTGTTTTATTGAATTATAAATTACTTAAAATAAATGAACTCACAATATGTCTATTTACTATTTTAAAGCTCAATCAAGACTATAAATGAATAATTTCATTTATTTCATTTAAATTAAAAAGGTAATATTTATTTAGAAAATTTAATAAAAGAATATATGGCTCTATGTGAAAAATGGTTAGTTAATGATTAGAAAAATTAAAAAATTCAGATATGAACATCAGATTTGTTTACACAATTACAATTATTTCTAGAAATAAGCTTAGTGTATATTGTAAATATCATAGATATAACATTTAAGGAAAACCATTGTTTTATTGAATTACAAATTACTTAAAATGAATTAACTCACAACATGTCTATTTACCATTTTCATGCTCTTTTAGATATGAACATCATATTTTGTTGACACAATTGCAATTACATGTAGCTTTGCATTAAGATTTATTTTTTCAAATTCAATGTTTTTGTGAAGGATAAATTTGATGGTTGTATTGTTTCTTGTAGAAAATATGATTCAAATTTTGGGAATTGTGTCTTAATAAATATAAATCTTGGATAGACTATTCAATATTATATATAATTTTATGAAAATATTAAATTATTATTTCATAATATATTTTTAGTAACAATTTATGTCTATGGACGGTCATCATAAAAATTATTTGATAGGTAAAGTTGTTAGAAACTAAGCTTTTAGGAATTGTGTCTTATTAAAAATAAATCTTGGATAGACAATTCAATATTATATATAATTTTAGGAAAATATAAATTTAGTTTTTCATAATATATTTTTAGAAACAATTTATGTCTATGGATGGTCATCATAAAATTATTTGATAGGTAAAGTTGTTGGAAATTAAGTTGTCTCAATCTTTGCAGGTTCTTTTTAGGAGATTATGACAGCTAAAATGAAATGCTTGTTTTCAACAAGAAGATATGATTTATGATGACTTAGACAAATATAAATAATTTATTAATTATTTTAATAAAATTTATTCTCCAAAATAAAATATATGTTAATTACTATAACCCATTGTATTCTTATTATAATTCTTTGTATTTATCTCCTATTTTAAACTTGGGATAACCATGTATCAATGTTCCTATAATACACCACCTTTACACCCAAATTCCTTTAACCCCAAACAAAACATACCTGCCCTTCTATACTTGTCTAGTTCCCCACTCCCTTACCCTCATTCAAAGTACTTAAGTAGTAGTTTAATTTCATAAACTTCTAATGTAGTTAGCCTAAGGCAAAACATAAGATTACACACCATGGGAGATTTTCCCACAGCTACCTAAATACAATAATTGATAAAGAAAACAATAAACAAATGTCAAGTTCCTCTTTTCATTACAATGGGAACCCTAACTCGCTAGGTCAATCAAAGAAAACTTAAGGCCTAACCTCCACAATACAGCGGCGCTTTTATTTTTCCTCTTATCTCGGTTGGCGGATCGCTTCTAAAATGTCGACTGGAAGGAGGGTTTTGGCAGGGCATGGTTAGCCAAGAATGCCAGGAAGAGTTGCGGCCTCAAATGTGCCACCATGTTCAACTACAGTGACATACTGTTCTACAATTTTAATCATCTAATATTTTTTGTTTTTTACTAATCAACAAGGATAGACGTAACTTAGGGTTTTTTAATCATTGCACATTTATAATTCTAATTAATATTGTAGATTTCTGTTATTATATTTTTAAGTTTCGGTTTTATTTGCTCTTCACCTGTTGATCCTCCAGCTTCTGAGGCGTAATATTTAGTGTGAACACCCTACAAGCTGTGGCTTCAGGGGAAAACTCGAATACTGCAAAGGCTTCATATATTTGATGTTTCATTCCTTAACTAGAAACTGCAAAGGCTTCGTATATTTTCTACTCAATTTTTGTTATCTCAACAATAAAAAATAAAATTGAATAATAAATCCCATTTGGCTACAATTTTTTTTATGTACATCTATGTCCAACAATGTTAACTCTTTTTATTTAAATTTATAGAAAAGTAGTGAGTGTATGCTGAGAACATTTACAGTAGTGAATGTATGCAGAGATAACTTTTATCCTAGCGCTTAGAAAATATTTATATATCGAAGAAATGGTTAACTTAGTTGTAAATCCGCCTTCTATGATTGCAGTAATATATGATAGAGAGGCATCTATTCAACACAAATCTGCAACAATATTCTAAGAACAACGATACATACTGCAACACTAACCCACATAACTAAGTCTAAGTTTAACTTGAACGGTAGCTACAATTCTACCAGCAATCACCTTATTACAAGAACTCCTCCTATGGGTTGTTTACATGGCTTAAATGCACATAATTTACAATGACAAAATGGAAGTTTTAAAATGAATATAATCAACTTACTCCACAACTCATAAACCTGCAAGTGAACTTTTACATGGACTAATGGGAGTTCACCTCTCAAACTTAGGACAACAAGATTGTCCACCCCCGAGCTTGGGAATATGACTATGGTGACTAATTGACAAGAACCAATACTTAAAACTTACACACCAATATTTTACACATCAAAATATTCAACACAATACAGAGTAACATAAGGAAATACCTACACAAGGGTTCTCTCATTGCTTTGTATGATTGCCTAAATATTTTTGCGCCTTAGGATCACTAGCAACCATCCATATATGTGACTTAGAAGTCTCGGTGAGACTTATTTGAAATATCTTTGCTTCCACTTGAACTAAAAGAAATGGAAATACATTGAAAGATCTTAAACATATTCAATGCATATAGAAACCTAATAGGTGTAAAATCAATAAAAAATAATAAATTATTAGGATCAAACTTAAATGGTTATGTAAGAGTTGCTTATGGATATAGAAATATAACATTAATGTTATTTAATAAAAGAACATAGAGAGAATCAAAATGATGCAATATTTATATTAAATCAAAATTCATAAATATATACAAGAATATATTAAAATAAAATACATATATGAAAAAAATAGAAAAATTAACTTTCTCAAACACCCTAAATTTAATGTTGAGATCAAATTTTCTTCAAAATTTTAACAAATACTCCTACAATACAAAACCATATAAAAGAACCCTCATGAAATTTAGTAACTATGTAATTGTTTTTGATTATCTACATCATTATTTCATGTAAGAGAAGAGCATACTTGGATATTTGGAGAATTACAAGAACTGCAAAATATATCTCTTAAAATACCAACACAAATAAAACCTACAAGTTTTGATAACATATTAGAGTAAGAAATAAAAGTAGATGCACTTGATCAAGGTGTTTTAATGGAAGAACATAAATAGGAAATAAATGAGAAAATAATTATATTTTACCAAATGATATGAAAATATTTCTAAGAATATAAGAGAGAGAGGTAGGTATACATAGTATAGACCACTAAAAGATATAATTATGGAATAAATTATAAATGTCTCTTTGTAAATTTTCCTTAATGTGAGTGGGAAGTAAATGTTTAATTTACCTTATTATATATATATAATATGTTAATTCTTGTCATATGTGTCATATGTTTCATATTTTTGTTAGGATGAGAAAAATCGAGCAACAATTATAAAAAATCAAAAACATTTAAATTTGGTCCCATAAGCTATACATTTACACTTCTTTTGCATATTTATTCACCATAGAATGTTAATTTTTGTGTTCATTGAAAAAATGAACTAGTATTTTTTTTTACATTACCATAGAACATTCTAACTACATTTTTTGTTAAATATAGTCAATCTTTGTCTCTATTTTTTATAATATTTTTATTGCTGTTCGTATCACTTTTGATAAATTATTGATCATTATTTTCAATGGTTTTTTTTGTGTTAGTAATACTATACCAAAACATGGATTACATATGCTTCAGATCATCTAACTTAGTAGAGTTTTAACTTACTATGCAACAATTCTAGTATGCATAACATTTACATTATTTGATTGTTCTACATACAAAATTACATAATATATAACATCTAAACGTTACATAGATACTGAGAGCACCACAATACTGCAAAATACCTCAAACTTCAAAACACATTAGCATGTTAGTTCAAACTATGCAAATACCATAGTGCTCCTATGAGATAATCTATCATTTCTCACAAAGTAAATAAAACAACTAACTAAGAACATAAAAGAGCATAATGGATACCTATTCCATAGTGGATTGGTGCTTCTATGGATAGAGGGCCTTTCCCAATCCTTTGCTAAGCTAAATGATGCAATGCCTTGAGATGGAGTGGATGGAGAAAATCAGTTCTCAATTGAAGAGAGTGACTTTTCATGAGATTGTAGATGATTTGATGAAGTATGAATCCTTTCATTTATAGATTTTCAAGTTGGAAGAGAACTCAAAATAGAGCAATGTGGGATAAAGATTGGACCAACGAGATGAGGCCACTTGTCAACTTGTCATAGGTTGAGGAATGTGCAAGTTTTGGCCAATGTACCCAAGAGAGGGAGATTCAGATTTGAATTTGTGAATTAAATGTTGAGAGGGGGACCTGAAAGAGATAATTTATTGCAATGTTGGAAGGGACAAGTCAACTTGTCTTCATATTCAAACTCGAGGGAATATTCCATTTTTATGCCAAGTTGAAAGAAAATGATGAATTTATAAATGAATTAAAATGATTTATTGGTGCAAGTGGGAAAAGCTAGAGGATGTGATGGGTGGTTAGATTAGGTTAATCAGGATTAGATTAAATTAGGTGATGATTAGTTGATTTTGACCCATTTGACTTTAATATTTTGATTTATTTAAATCAAGAGGGAGAAATATGACTTTTGAGATTTAATTAAATAATTTGGTTTATTTAATTAAAAGGTTGATGTGAGACTTTGATTTATTTAATTTAAATGAATAACCTTAGGAATGAATTAAATAGTTCTGATTTACTTGGTGAATGGATTTCATGAGCTTGATTAATTTTATGAGCGGGTGAACGTGGACTTGGTTTACTTGATGAATGAACCTAATTAAATGCATGATACTAATTTTGCATGTCTATATTTTGCCCCTCTTTGAAGCAATGTATTTGTTGTGTTGGTTCAAAAAAAACCCTTGCTGTGAACAAAATTCAAAAAACATTTAATTTTTTTGGATACCCCAATAGAAAGAAGTACACTAGTGCATTGCCCCGTTGAGAGATCGGGCAAAAAGATTCTATTTGAGGGTTGATATCACAATAAAGAGGTTCAAGATGGATAGTTATGGATGATGATGCAAATGAGATGGTTTTAAGATGCTTAGAATAACAATTCTATATTACCTTAAACAACTTAAATGATGATATGATGTGATGATATGATATGATGATGGATGAGATGAATGATGTGATATGTTGTGATTATGTAAATGTATGATTTATGCAAATATATGATTTATGAGATGCTTAGACTAACAAATCTATATTATGATGATGAACATGCATGTGGGATGATATGTAGAATACTGATGGTTCATGGATGCAAGATGGATGCACTAGTGATGATGATTAATTATTCATGACGTGATGTTAGTGAGTAAAAGAAGACATTAGATGATGACAAGAGGATCAAACAAGCCAACTTTATGAGAGATGATGAGAAATGATGATGATAGATGGATGATTTGCTTATCAAGGATTGGGATTTTAAAAGGGTCACTTACCTTATGTTTGATAACACGCATAAGTACGATGCATCAAGGTATAAAGGACCAGGGTGACGTGGTACTTAGTGTGATGGAATTTGACTCGACAAATAGATAGGAATATTCTTGCTCATTCCTGACATACAGAAACCTTGCTAGGATGCATTTTAGAAGTTTCAAACACCTCAAACCAAAAAACAGAAAGGTATAACCTATCCATGCAATAGTCAACAAGCTGGGATTACAAAACACCCTCCATACATATCTAACAAGGCAATTATTCACCAAGGTTATTTTACAAGAACGTCCAACAAGCAGAGTAGATAAAAAGATAATGATCGTTGCATCATTCCTATCTCTCTAAATCCTTCATTTGAATATCATCAAGAGGTCCTTGGAATGAGTGCAATAAGATAAGTCAAAAGACAAAGATAAAGTAAACAAACAAGCTGATGTTCTTCAATACCACTAACCAAAAGGGAAGTGTTTTCAAGGATAGGAACCGAAACTATTGCCAAAAAGATAATGCCCATCAGAGAAGTTGGGATACTAGACATGCTAGTGGATGGCGCGGACATTATTTTC
>VDFB02209190.1:0-11428 GCA_007258455.2 Sequoia sempervirens | reverse complement strand
TTTTCAAATGCTTTTGGTAGTGTTAGACAAGGCAAATGCAATCAGGGAATGACTGTCCAAATGAAGTAACAGTGGTAATCATAGGTTCAATGTTTCTTCTTAGCCATTAATATTGTATAATGGAGGTAATGGATTGCATGTTTGAGCAGTGTTTTGAGACTCACCAAATATGGGAAAATAGTGAATAATACCTTGTGGACTATGAAGTAGTATCAATAAGGTTGAAGTATCTTAAGAACTATAATACCATGAAACAATGAGTCCCCTGTAGTAAATAGGCAGTCTATAGGGCATAGTTTGATTTTATAGAAGGATGCTCATGAAAGAAATCTTCAAGTGATAGTGAGTGAGTTGTTTGAGATTGCAGCCGGCACACTCCAATTTTAGCGAAGTTAAAAGCAAGAATAAAGAAAATTAACCCAGACACAACAAACACTCCATTAATGTCTTCCATAATGCCCTTGAAGAAAATTTTATATTGTATCTTCATGATGAAAGTGGTGAGCGACGGTCAATCACCGGTAAACCATGATTTCTAAAACATGCTATTGCTTATGGAGGCAACATTTTCAGCAAGGTAGTGAGTGGTGGTTTGGAACAATGGCAGGTATGAAGGACTTGCTTTATATGCATACTATGCAGTCTAGCTTAAGACAACATTCTTAGAAGAGATTAAAGGTGGATTATGGAACTCAAGGGTTACCATGAAAAGGATTAAAGCAAAGACTAAGATCTATTTAAAAGCCACGGTCATGAAGATATTAAAGATGTCACATTCAAAAACCTAGTAGCTGGAGTAATGAATACAGTGCCAAAGAGGATAGTGTACTGGGGCAGATTTAGGAGATCTCCACATTATCTAATTACAGGGAAATACATCATTTATTTATTTTTTTAATTAAAAGAAATCATTCTAAACCCTATATAAGATACATTGATACTTCAAAAGCCTCTGAAAGAATTTCAGATTATGCAAATATATGTCAAGTAACATTCATAAGGTTTAGAAAATCTTGATCACTCTCTAGAATAGCCCATTAAACATGGGTTGTGCTTGAATGCACTACATAATTGATATAACACAACCACTCTACATATTAACCAGAGTTATAGGCTCTTTATTGCAAGAAGAGGTAATCACTCTTCGATCATGCTATAATTACATCCTAACCTGTTAAACTTGAGACAACCTCAATGCACCCAATGATGATTGACACCTACATTATACAACCTGAATTAACTACATTATATGAGTGCCTCCATTTCTATCACAACATAGCCACATTAAACTTGGGTCACACATGAATGCATCCTGTATTTGTTATAGCACAATTGTGCCACATGACCAATACAGTTATGCATCACATAATTACATTCACATGAATCTGTTCCTCCGTTGTGATCTTATGGTGATTCCACACAACAAAATTTGGACATGAAATTCTCAAAACCCTTAACCTCTACAAATGAAATCTGATGAGATGTTGCTTTAAAATATGATTTTCAAACCTGGAACTACAAATATGACTTCACAACTGAATTCTGCAAAAAGACAATGACTACCCTCAACCTGGTCATATCTTCTTGAATTTTTTCTGATTTTTCTCAAGAAACTCGTCCTTAGTTCTCCACAAACTGTCTCAAGTAGAGCAAAACACTGTCGCAATAAATCAGGCGCGAACTCACTTTTCTTTATGTCGGCCACGATTTGATTTTTTTAATTTTTCATGTTTGTCGAACATTCGACGAAAATAATAGCCGACATTTCAACGAACACCAGGTTCGTCGATATTTCGACGAACGTCGGGGATAAACTTTCAAAAAAATTGGAAATTACACATCAAATTTTACAAGCACCCGACGAACATCGAATTTTACATATTTTGTTGGACAGTTTCGTCGTATTTTGCAGTCAAATGTATTAGTAACTAAACATAGAAGATAAAAAACATATCACATCACTTGGATCACCTGCCTACCAATTGGGATCTATGTACGACACGATGGGTGCCCTATCGAGACTCCTCTGATGGGTAGGTAGTGTGCTAGGAGCTTCATGGGTGCAAATTACTATTTTGGGATGCAAATATATCAAGCAAGATCCAAGATCTTTGAAGTGATGTGTATGACTTCAGTCCTTCAAGGAAGCCATTGAAGGGTGGTAATTTGCAACATTTTCTTAATTCACCATTTCCTTCCTTTCCATTAAGGTGTTATCATTGGCATATTGCCATTGTGAAAGTGGGAACACTTACATAGGGTTTGACTAAGGTAAGCCCCTATATGGCACAACATTTCCCTCTTTGTGAATGTGTAGGTTACAAGTTTGAAGAGGATTGAAGAGATCTTGAAGGAAAAATTATCCATTGTTGCATTTGTTATCATCAACCTTGTCAAAATATAGAAACTCAATTACAAAATTTATTTACGATATTCTGACAAATTTGCAACTGAAAAACATAAGCTCAGATCCAACACCAGAGGACCACAAAATTTGAGAAAGACACCCTAACAAAGACCCAGTCGCCCAGGGGCGATCCAATCCTGCTACAACACTCAGAACCTACCTTTGGTGATAGGTACACATTAGTCTACAATTTCCAAATCCACAGGACCTACAAAGTTCTACTTCAGTATATTTACTTTTGGGAAATTGCATTTATCACATTAGATCGTATAGTTCAATTACTAGGTTAATCATTACAAATCATTCTCAAACCATTCTTAAGACTCAAAAGGATCAAATCCAGATCTTATTGACTCACCTTGGAGGTTGAAATTCAATCTATGCACCTTATTGATTTACATCCTAATGAAATCCTAGAAATGATGGAATGTACCCTAGGTTATGAGTACTAATCTTAGGGCTACCCTACATTTTTATGTTTCACCTCCACCAAAATTAAATCCTATCTTTAAAATATAATTACAACATGTCAAGATTTAATAGTTTTATGTCATGTCCCCTAGGACATATTCCAAGAAACGTGGAGAGATACAAATGACATAGGATTACAAGTTAATGTCACCTTATCCTAGCATTATTTCTTCCTTTCATTTGACACCCTTCAACTAGTTTTTAACTTCTAACTTGAACAAGAAACATTTAACTTTGTGCGATAGGGAATTGTATAAAATCATAAAGCCTAATTCATTATAGACTTATTATAGGATGGTTTCATGATACACTGCATCATCATTACAAGACCATGTAACACCATCATTTACATTAATTAAAATTGATTAGTCATTTACATGGATGTATGAAGTGTCTTCATAATTGTCAAAATTATTAAATTGAATCCAAGTGTTTGACTAAGGAGAATAACCCTTGCACATAAAACTTCAATTATATATGTGGATACCATCTAGATTTGCAATGTAGGTCTAGATATCTAACATGTGCAAGAAAATGTAGATTAGCAACACTTGTATTGAATCTACATGTAGAAACATTGAACTATAGATTAAAGATTGATTCCAAAATTACAAAGATACTTTCTATAATGCAAACATGACTTAGAGTTAGATTTACTAAATTTATTAATATAATAATTGTTCCTAGATGAAATTCTAAACATGATACACAATATCAATTTAGATTTCTAGATTTGATTGTGTGTAAGCTTTTTGAATCAATGTTTCAGATCACACTCCATGATCCATCATCAGGATAGAGAGCTCAAGGATATGAAAAATTCACCTCGTATATATGGGGTCCCAAAAATTCACAAAGCTGATATTCCTTTAAGACCCATTGTTGACACCATAGGTTCTCCTACTTACAAGTTGGCCTCCTTCTTGGCCAAATTAATCTCCCACTAGTGGGAAAATTTGACTCTTTCATCAAGGTTTCCTCTCATTTCGTCCAATTTATCCATGACATCAAATTAGAAAGTAGTGACATCTTGGTGAGTTTTGACATCACCTCCCTCTTCACCAAGGTTCCTATTCCCGATGCTATTGATATTGTTAAACAAAAATTTAATGTTGAGATTGCCACCTTGGTGGAATTATGCTTAAGATCTACTTTCTTCTCTTTCCAAGATGTTATTTATGAGTAGGTTGACGGTGTAGCCATGGGCTCCCCCCTCTTGCCTATCATTCCCAACCTTTATATGGAGAATTTTAAAGAAATTTCCCTTAAGTCTTTCCCCCTCAAGCCAATATGGTGGAAGCGGTATGTCAATGACACCAATGTTTGTTAGCCCCATGGCCTCAACAAACTAGAATAATTTCATGCTCACCTCAATAGCATTGCTCCTTCCATCTCTTTCACCAAGGAGCTCAAATCTAATAACCATTTTCCTTTTCTTGATGTTTCAATCCTAAAAAAATATGATGGTTCCCTAGGTCGTCGTGATTTCCACAAGTCTACCCATACTGATTTATACCTCCACTGGACTCTTCCCATCATCATCCTAGCCAAAATTTTGGTATTCTGAAAACTCTTTCCACAAGAGCCTATCATATTTGTGATGAAGAAAACTTAACCCCTGAGTTGGACCATTTCATTTGGTCTTTAGGCTAAACGGATATACCAACAAGAAAATCTCCAGAGCCCTCAACCATTCTAAACATTGTTTCTTCTCTTCTAACTCTTCTAACTCCAACTCCTTATCTTCCCAACCTTTGTGTATTCCAAGTGCCTCCTTAACTTTTTTTGAAGGCATATCCCATAAAATCTCCAAAATCCTTCTTAAAAAAGGCATTTGATGTGCTTTCAAGCCCTTTTCTATGCTAAGAAACCACATCCCTCCTCTCAAAGACCCCAAAAGCATCTATCAAAACTTGGGGGTCTACAAAGTGGTTTGTTCATGTGGCACTCTGCATATTGGTGAAATAGGTTGCTCTTTCAACACTAGAATCAGAGAGCATAGTGCCAACATTAATCATGAACGTGTTTCAAAATCATCCCTAACTAAGCACTCCTCATCAACTAAGCACCATATTTGTTTAGAAAACACTCAAATCTTGTTCATTGAAGATAACTTCCACAAGAGGAAGCGAAAGGAATCCATTGAAATCGTCAATCACCCTAACAACCTCAATCGCGATGAAGGGTGGGGTTTAAGTCTTTCTTGGAAGCCTCTTTTGTCTAACCTCAAAAACTGACCCCTTTCCCTCTCTACCTCTTCTCTCTCCCCCCTCCACCTCCCCCTCCTCTTTTTATGCTTCCCTTCTTTGAGTGGTGTGGTTTCTTCTTTAGCTTGGTTCCCCCTCTCTTTTTTTCTTTCGTCTGTTGTCTACTTCGCTAGTTGCTCCTCCTCTTTCCCTTCTCCTCGTCCCTTAGCTTATTTAGCTTGTTTTCCTCCCCCTTTCTCTCACCTTTCTATAATGTCATTCCTTCCCTCCCTCCTCCTCTCCTCTCTTTCCCCTCCCTTCTTTTAGATTATCTTTTCTTTCGTTAGCTTGGTTTCCCCCTCTCTTGTCAAGGTTTTCTTTATCAGTTTAATATACTTAGCATATTTCTTATTAATTTATTTAATATGTCAGTATTTTTAATATATTAATATTATTTTATTATTATTAAATATATTGATATTAATATTAATATATTATCAATATTAATATTAATAATATATTAATACATTTAATATATTATTATTAATTTTTGTTTGATTTGTAGTTTGTCTTTTCTCTTTGTTTCCTTTGCTTTTAGTTTTTAAGTTTTATTCTTGGGTGTTTTTATTTTTATTTATTGCTTCCCTTGCTCTTTCTTTTAGTAATTTTCCCTTGTTATAAGCTTGTTTGCCTTCTTTATATGATAATTTAAATTTTCATTATTTGACCTTAAAGTAATATTAATACATTAAATGTTAATTTCTTAAATTTATTAAATATAGCAATTAATGTTAGTATTAATATGTTATATTATTTTTCTTTATTAATTAATATTTGATTTAAATAAATACATAATATTTTTAATATTTTTTAAATATATGTTTAATACATTAATTATAATATATGTGTAATATATTAAACATATAGTTAATATCTTTAAGGTTTTAGGTTTTTAAGTGTTAATATATTATTTTGCTTAATATTTTTTATACCATTATTAATTGCATCATATTATTCTCTAATTATCAATATCTGGCATTATATTAATTTACTATTTTTAAATATTATTGTATTTGTTCTTTGCTCTTTTCTAGTTATTTCTTTTAGTTAATTTTTTAAAATAGTTTCTCTTTTGCTCTTATTTTTCTTGTGGTTATTTTTTTAGCTTTCAATTTCTTTTAGTGGTCAATTGCTTATCTATCTCTTATGTTTTTTGGGTATTTGGCTTTGTCTTTAGGTTGCCTCTCTTTGTTTGTTACCCGTTGTTCTTGGTTTTATTTTCCTTTTTTGTGAAATTTTATAAGTCATTCCTTGGGTCTTGTGCCTCCTCACCTCCCTCTAGCCATCCCTCTACCTCTTTTTATACCAGTTGGGTTTGCAACCAACCAAGTTCTATCCTAATGATGGATTAGGAGTGTGATCTAAAACATTGATTCAAAAAGCTTACACACAATTGAATCCATAAATCTAAATTGATATTCTTATGGATTGTGGAAATCTAATAGCATTGAATGATACACACTAACAATAACATAGTGTCATCTTTCAAAATTTATTTGACATTAAACTTAAAGCTGAATAAAGCTGAGCATCCTAATCTTTTTCTTTGATATTAGTATTTATTTATGAACATATAACATCTCTCACCATTTATTCCATATCAAATCTAAAGTTAAAATACCCTAACCTCCATTAATTTCAATATTTATTTATACATGTTTTATATAATCCATTTTGAAACTATTAAACTCTACCATACTTCGAAACTAGTAAACTCTACAATTAATGATAACAGATTTCTACAATCCATAAAGATTATTGCTGAGTGTGATCCCAAACTGATATAAAAATACAAACACAATCTAAACCAGAAACACTCAGCAATAAACTCTACAATACTTTGATATTAGAAACTAAGACAAAGAATTTGCATTAGATAAAGTATTGTGAGAGGGGAACGCCCTCAGCATAATTATACTAACTGTGCATGAAAATTCCCCTTCCCAAATTTCAGTCCATATTGACAATAACAGCAAAACGGAAATATCTGTGTACCTCCTCGGCAATTTGTTTCACATTTGTCGACACCTGATCTGCCAAATTAAAAGCCACTGCTGGAGAGGGGAGGAAACCCCACTTCACTGGGGGCTGATTCTTTTTTCGCTGCAAACAAATACATGAACGGTGTAGTTTAGTAACAAAATATGGAAAATTCAATTGAAATCAATGAAAGGCACGGTTTGTACCAGCTGATCCTCGTAATAAGCAAGAAGAACATCAATTTGCCTGACTAATTGACTAAGATCGAAGTTTGGCTTATCTGCGTTTGTGTTTAGGATTTCATCAATGAGTTGGGAAGGCGTAACAGAGGACAAAGATCAGGATGGTGTGGAAGACATATTGAAAGAATTAAAGAAATTGCAGGGGACGGCAGAAATGAAAGTGCCTCAATTTGTTAAAAAACCTTGAAAAGATGACAAAAGGGTAAGGGATTAAATGAAGACGTATCTTTGAGAAAAGGGCAAGGGATTAAATGAAACGTACCTTTGAGGAAAGAATGTTACAGAATAAGAGAAAGATCGTTCACTACTCTTAAGCAATCTCTGCCAAGAAAGCGCATTCGAGGGATTTAATATTGGAGAGACATTCCGTCCTATCACTTGTTGCTTTATTGGAGAAATTCTAAGTAATCTCTGTCACGAAAGCGCATTCGAGGGATTTAATGGAGAAATTCTAACAGAAAACGCACGCTAGGAATTCGCCAGTGAGTTGGAAATCACTGAGACAAACAACAATGCGCAGCACGCCACATTTACTCCGATATTCCTCGTTCCAGTGCAGTGTTTGGGGAAATGGTATTCAAATCACTTTCAATTTTTTTATGACAGTTTACTTGGCAAGTCTTATGTTTATAATTAAGATTTTTTAGGGTCACATCATCATATATGATGTCCACATTTACATTTTTTGTGGAAGTATCTAAAAAGGTCAAAAAAAAGTGAGACGGATAGATGCGCACTAAATCATGTTTTATTGATGTTCTGATGTGGCATCACATGATTTGTTGTTTTTTAAATCTAAGGAATACATTTTATTCAATTACAGTAGTCATTATCAACAATAACAACTTTAATGTCACAACTATTGATTCAATATAGTTGAAAATATTAGACATTAAATCAACAAATGTTATAACAACAATTGTAGCATGCTCAAGGTCGTCTCCCCTATGTGACTTGAAAAACAAAAGTAGCATTGCAATAATAACAAAGATTAAAGTGTGAACCCATAATAAAAGTAAATTATGGTTAAGTAATTAAACATACTCAAGTACAAGTTATAGTCTCTTGCAGCACATTGTTCAGATGTTTATAGGGAGCTAGTCCTCTAAAGAGCTAAGTTCTAAGTTGTTGAACTAAACTCTTGATTTCTCTCAATAAAAAGGGGTTACTTTCTATTAATGAGCTATATGGAGTTTAGTAGAATGGATCAATTATCAAAGATAGTAAATTCAATTTTTTAATGAAATAATAATTAGTAAAGGACGGTATCATTTATTAGTTTTATGATTAAAGATAAATTTTAATTGATGTAGATACATAAATTAACATGTCTCGAAATTTGTAGATGTTATGTATAGTCATGTATGTGGATTAGAATTATAATTTTCTTTTGAATTGTGTTTGGGTTGACTTTGTGAACTTCATTTTAAATTGCAACTATAGACATGTTTGTTAACTATGAATTCAACATGTGATGACATCTAGATCTTGCTCTTTGAATTATCAAAAAGTAGACTATTAAAAAAAATTGCTATGCTAGAGGTATTTAACATTACTTTGATAGTCGGGTCATGGGCCTAGCTCGATTGGCTAAAGCATCTTGTTGCAGGCAAGAGGTCGCGAGGTCTAGTCTCCCTACCATCCTCGTAGTACCGGAGGGCATGTTGCACTAGCATCACCGATCATGTGGACAATTTTTACCACGTGCACTATAGTTTATAAAGGGGCAGCTACCTGATTCCAATTCCTACAATTAAAAAAAAAAAATTACTTTGATAGCCAACAAGTTTCAAACATGCACATGAATCATATAATGATTAGGGGAGAGGGGCCCAAAGTAGGGTAGGAGCTTATAGTGGAAACGGAAGTAGTCCCACGTGGGCCTATAGTAGACTGCCTTAATATGCAAATGTAAATCACTTTTCACCCACAAAGTCAACAAAGGTACTTGATTCACTATACCATAAAAATTGTATTATAATCGGTTTATATTTGTCCTTAACACAAATAATATATCGTAGTCTTACATGTCATAGAATATTACAGCAAGTTTTTGGATTAGATTGTGTCTAAATTTTTTGCATCAACATTTTGAATCACACGCTGTGATTCATCATCAGGATAGAAGAGAGCATAAGGATAAAATGAAAGTTACAGACTCTGTGATTCATCATTCGTGATTGTGGGTCTACAGCTTTCATTTCATCCTTATGCTCTCTTTTATCCTGATGATGAATCATGGAGTGTGATTTGAAACATTGATGCAAAAATTCAGACACAATCTAATCCAAAAACTTGTAATAATCTTCATGGATTGTGGATTCAATTTGTTATCACTAATGTCAGAGAATATTCAAAGCACATCTAACATCACAAACATACAAGCCATATTCATTCTTAACAGCCCGTAGCTTTACAACTTGCACCCATAATAAAAAATTAGTATAACCTACGCTCCCCTTTAATAACACCATTTGCATTAGCTCACGGCCACTATTTTAATACAAGTGGCACGAGGAGAACAACTACGAGCTAAGAATGTCCCATCGGCCAAATCCAATCCAACCCACCCCCTATCCCACTGTTCCATCAATACAACATTGAAATGAAAAGAAATCATTCATAACTATCCCATATGTCAAATCCATTCACACGAAAACTAGTTCAAACTCCTCTTTTTCCACCTACAACCACCAAAAAAAAGGCAGTAAGGCCACCACATTCACCTGACCAACAAACAAAAATTGCATGCCATAAATACATACAAACTATGCAATTGTTTGAAAAATGAGGACCGAAATTAAAGACTCCATACCAAACAACATTGAACATATAAAGAGATTTTCAAATTCAAAATTGTGTTTCCATTAACCACATCTCACTTTCATATTCACTGCATTGTTTTCCTGGAGGCAGACAAACAAAGAGGAGAAGAAGAAGTAGCACCAATGGCACACTATCAACATTCAGGTACTTTACACAAACACATTATTTATGCCTATGAATGCCAATCTCAAACTTCTTGTTATGCCTATGAATGCCAATTTGTTCAATGCTATGCAAGTGATTTTCACCATACAGTACATACCTTTGCTTTTTTCATATTAACTATTCATGTCCCTACGCAACATGTTTAAATCCATGGTAACGTTTCTCAAAAAAACTTGTTACTCAACATTTGGGGTTTCAACTTAGACTATTTTTGAATGTCTGAGAAATTCTTTTCATTTTTTGGGTTCTTCTTACATTCTTATTGTATCCCAATATAGATGTGTTATATTCACTATAAAATTTATGTGACCCACAAACAGGTGTAACTCACTATCTGGGGTTTCAACTTACAAATTTTATTTATGTTAAGTCATTTAAGTTTATTTGTTGGACTTTTCAAAATGGTTGTCAATATAGATTAGTTCTACGTACCCGAACTATTTTTCGAGTATATGAAAGTGACAATTATATCAGGTGTTTCAACTTTATCTATTTATGGTTGTCAAGTAATTTCAGTTCAATTCCTAGTATTTTTTATATGCTCTATATGCTTGGTATATAAATCAATTATTTGCACTATAAATGTTTCTCACCCACTACATGTTGACTCAATATCTAGGGTTTCAACTTAACACTGTTTATGGATGTCAATGCTTTCTAGTTCCTTAGATTGTGATTGTTGCACCAGGCTAGGTCACTTTTTGCATGGAAATGTCATTGTTGCAATAGATTCTTTATAACTCACTATCTAGGGTTTCGACTAATATTGTTTATGATTGTGTATGAATTTTGAATTTCAACGTTCTCATATATCAGAAACTTGTAACTCAATATCACGTTGTTTCATGCTTGATGCATCTTAATGAATGACAATGAATTTCAATTATCTACATTGTTAGTTCAAATCAGCTTTATGGCATTACACAAGCTACTTTCATTTCAATCAAAAAACTTGTAAACATGTGCAATTCAAACAAAATAGTATGATCAAATAAAACTTCAACACTTACCAAATTTACCATTATAAACTATCAGCTAACACAATAAAGGAATTAAAAAAAAGCATGCATCACTTTGTCTTTAAGGTTGTT